>RCUC01158767.1:0-63289 GCA_003697995.1 Taxidea taxus jeffersonii
CATCCATCCATCCATCCATCCATTTATTCATTCATTCATTTGTCTTTTTATCTATATGCTTTCAAATATTTTATTTATAATACCTTTGCTCAACTGCAGTTTCCTTGTGTGTGAAATGATAGATTTGGGGTAGATGGAATTTCAGGCCTCTTGCAGCAAGAATATGTTATAACTCCACAAAGACCTTTCCTATGGAACTATATCAGGAGGAAGAGGAGATCCAATCCGTCACCCTCTGTGCATTTGTTCTCCCTACAGGTGCACAGTTTTTCCTGGTACACCGTCTCAGATGGCAGCAGAGCAGAGAATGAGGTAATTGTTGAAGACTGGCTGCCAAAACCTTCTGTGGGAAAACAGAGTTTTCCAGAATTGATATTTCTAGGAATGATTGAAGAAAAAAAATAGATGCAGCTCAACTTGGCAAGGTTAACAGCATAGGCAGCAGGCTCTTGGGCTCAGCTGCCAGCATGACCTCGAATAAACCAGTTTTGCTTGACAGGACACCTGACAGGAATGCCGGGTGCCAAGTGTCCTGTAGGCTGCAGGCTGAAATGGGGGAAATGGAAAACTGGGGAACTTATAGGTGGAGATGCAGAGGATGTCTCTAGCAGTTTCTAAGTCACCACTAGTGAGAAATGACTCCTGTGAACATCAGACATGAGAAATGTGTGGGGTCAGCTCCTCTGAGCACTGGGGGTGTATGATCAATCATTGACTATTCTCTCATACTTCTTTCAACTCTCATTACAAGTGTCTCTGAGAGGAGCGACTCTTCCTCCAGGTTCCTCTGGAGACTGGTTTCTAACAGAGTGAGTCAGTTCTCTAGGAAGTTCTTTGCCTTTTAGTATTTCATTACTATTTTCTTTTGCATCATACACTTACTGACCTCTAAATGTGATATCTTAGTTGTAGTTTATGTGAATGGATTAAGTGGAGGATTGGAATGCAGCAGATCTGGTCCTTTCTCTAGTTGGTGGATGACCTCTCCTTGTGAAGAGATGTCTAACTAATGAGAACTCATTCAAAGCCTGGACAAGTAGAGAGAGACAGATGAGGAGAGCTGAAGAAAATCTCAGTGATAACTTAGTCTCGTCCATTTCCTTAGAGTGAGAGCAACATCCTGCATCAGTGCAGGAGAGCCAGAATCAGAAGCCAGGGCTCTTTATTTCCAGCTTACTCTCTGCCATCTTCATGCCCTCAGTTAAAAACAAGGCAGATGTGCTATTCACAAGTCGGTAGCATAGGTAGATGACCTTTTGGGGATGTGAGGAATGGGGCCAACTGAGTGAAACAGGTTATATTTCAGAGAATTCCCCAAAGTGAGGTTAGAGCTACATTTAGTAGAAGCTAAATTTTATTTTATTTTTACTATTATTTTTTTTAGTAGAAGCTAAATTTTAAAACCTGCTTTGAGGCATAGATATTTGGCACTAGACAGAGGCCTTAGCAATCATGTCATTCATGACCCTCCCTGTACAATTGAGGAAACTTGAAGCCCAAAGAGGTAAAGTGATTTTTGCACTTCCTTAAGAGGCAGCTTTATAAATACAATATTTTAACTTCTTTTCCCATTTTTATTTAGCTTTTGGACCCCACTTTTCCTTCCCTTTCTCTTCTGAGACTTGACAATTTTTTTTTTCATTTTTTGATTGTCATTACTGAACTTTTACTTCTCCATTTTTTTTTTAAATTTATTTATTTATTTATTTGTCAGAGAGAGTGAGCACAGGCAGACAGAGTGGCAGGCAGAGGCAGAGAGAGAAGCAGGCTCCCTGCCGAGCAAGGAGGCTGATGTGGGACTCCATCCCAGGACGCTGGGATTATGACCTGAGCCGAAGGCAGCTGCTTAACCAACTGAGCCACCCAGGCGTCCCTCTTTTTTTTTTTTTTTAATGTAAATCCATAAATAGTACCTTAGATCTGATCCCACAGACCCTTCCTAGAGAAGGTAAATGAAGTCTTTGCCTCATGCCCATAAGCCTTATGGCTTGAAGCAACATTTTGTTGCTTGGCCATGCACACATTCCTGTCCCATTGGCCACCTTTTCTGGCCCTCCTGGCTGCAGTGCATTTTTCAGAGCTTCCACCACTTCATAATATTTATTCCCCAGGTGTATTTTTCTGAACTGGTTTTTTCATGCCAAATTTCAGTTGATTTCCTCTCCTTGTTTCCAAGGTCTTTTGCTTCCAGCTGCTAGAGACAAACACCATTATAATCACAATAGCAGGACTGATTTAACTGATAATTGACAAAACAACCTGGAGTAATCATCGCCTCTCATTCATGACTTCTCTGTTCAACATTTCCTCTGCAGAAGACATGGATTTGGCAAAAGTTTTCTTGTCCCAAACTGTCAATATCTGTAGCCTCTGCCAACATAGAGTGTGCAGATATCTAAAGGCATTTCTGGGCCTTCGCGCTGCTTGCCCCACTGCTGCTTCCACTTCCTTCTCAGGCATTCTCCTTGCCTCTCCAAGTGAACTGATGTGATGGTCATGTGTCCCAGAATTTCAGTATTTAAATCCAAAAAGCTCCCATGTTTTTAGGACCAACTGAAAAGTCTGTTCTTCAGGTCTGTCTGCAGTAACATTTGGGCCAATGGACCTAACAGATGAAAGGAAGGGATAACTCTAAATTTTCAGTGGCTCTTGATGAGTATGGGTGGAGATTAAAATAATCCAGGTAGCTCTTTTTCCAGGACAGCTTCATTGGGTATATGCACATTAGCTCTGAGAAATCCTCCGCACCGCTTCCACTTCTAGCCAGACTTTGGGATCTTGCACTCTTCTCCCACCCACGCCTGCTTTGTGGGATGACTTCCACCCACAGCCACCCCTGCACAGCCCTCTGCAGTTTCCCACCTAAGTCAGTTCTGTGGGACTCTGCCCTATTCCCACCATGGCCAGTCATCAACTCAAGACTGTACTCAGCTGCTTGGGATGATTTTTTTTTGGAATGTAGATTGCCTGAAATGGCATATGATGATGAATGTGCATTTTTTGTTTATTCTAAGTATTAATTGCTTTCCTCAGGTTGGCAACTTAAAAGTACATTTATCATGGCTTTTCCTTTATTTTAAGCTACAAAAGACATAGATCAGATAAACTAGGCACCAGTTAGCACCATTTTTTCTCCACGCAAAGATATTATGAGTTCTCTAGATTTTCCCAACTGTTTTTTTGAAATTAGTTGAAGTGGGCAAAGCATATAGGTAATAGATCTGTACAGGGGAAGCAGTCAATTTTACCTATCCCAAATTATCTTAAGACACAAAATATATTCTCAATGAAGTTCTCTGTTTCCCAAAGGTCTTATTTCAGTGATTCTAACTTCAGGTCCTTTATTTTCACCATCCCTAAAGATTCTATCCTGGGCTGAGTAATTAAGGTGTTCTGTTGAAGAGATCTTCCTAGCCTACTCAGGGCCATTTGTGTAATGAAAATGCGTACCTAAAATTGTCAAGGCAAACTTGAAAAACATGAGATATATGTATAAACTAATACTTATAGTCACATTAACATCTAGATACTAATCCCAGAGAGCTATCACATTTCTCTCCCCAATTAAGCTAGTCTTTAGGTTAACTAAAATCCCATTTTCTTTCATTGTTTCATTTATGACAATATTTCAAGACCCTTTACTAGCTGGTTTCTTTTTACTATATGCAATGTGGTTTTTCTAAATTCACCCTAAGCATGTCCATAAGTCATATTTAGTTTTACTTTTCTTTAAAAAGCAGACTTATCAACTAATACCATTACTTTAACTTCAACAAGAAATCTTATTATTACTAAACATTTTCATGTATTGTCCCCCAGAGAACAATGTGTTTTTAAAAAATTCTTAGAAGATAAATTAGGCCCAGATGTCCATCTGATTTGCTTCAGAACTGATTTTGATAGAACTTGAAATTCTTGCATAAGAAGAAAGGAAGATACAGATAGAAGAGGATGAGAGAAATTTTGAGACCATTGACTTCCTGTCTGCCTGGCGCTAGTACATTAGCTCTTATCAAAGTTGGAAGATCTGGTACAACACAGCCATTGTAGGTATTGGATCAATACTTGGCAAACAGCCTGAAGGTCAGATAAAGTACTTAGGTAGGCAGTTTGCCAGGCTAAAGAGATGTCAAGAAAATCAATTAGACTCTAAAGAAGGAGTAGCAGGCAAACTAAATATCCCATCTTGAAAGGTTCTCTGTATTTCGAAGGTATTTTATATACATTCACAATATCTTTATCTTGTTCATAAAGTTACATTTGATAAGCAATTAAAACTATCCTTGGGTCACCTGAGGTAAATCACAAAAGACTGTAAACACCAGCACTATCCTAGATTAGCAATAGCTACAAAGGATGGAGATTTAATCAGGTTCCTTTCAGAGTATAAGATTACAAAACTTTCGATTAATTTGTTCTTTTCCGTATTGATTAATTTATATGCATTTGGAATGTGAAAGATGCTCTTGCTATCTGAGTGGTGATAGACAGCATGGACTTTGAGTACTCCAAGGATGTCAGGTAGTTTACTTAGTAAATTATAGCCATTTCAAGTCAAAAAATTGAAGGGGGAAAAACAGGACTGATTGCTTTGGTAAATTTTTTCATCAGTGAGCAAAAGAAAGAAGCATAATATTTACTGTGTGAAAGGCAGAAATATTCTTGCTATTTGTTTACCAGCAGAATCTTTTTGTTATTTATATAGTCCCTTCTCTGTCCCAGGGACCTTGTGAGCACATTTTGGTATAAATAACGTGATGATTCTCTATTTATTCCATGTCTTCTGATTTTCCTGGTATTGTTACATAAGACTGACAGATAATTTGTATTTGTAGTACATATTTCTCAGCTTCAGGAAGTTTTTGTTCTCTCTCTGAAGAGAAATAATATTTAGGCATTTCAATGACCTGCCAATAGAAGTTTATTCATAATGGATAATTATCAAGGGCAAATTTATTAAACTAGGCACCAGGTAGAGATACTGTGATGAACTAAACAGATATGGTCTCTGCTTTCATGGAGATTACAGTCCACTTAGGAAACAGACAGCACACAGCACTCTAAAAATATGTAAAATTAAAAAGTATGATGAGTGTGACAAAGCAAAAAATAAGATAAAGTATGGAAAACGTAAGCTCCATGATGAAGCCTGCAAAGGGATTGGTGGCAAGCAAGGGATCTCAGGCTGAGAGATCTTTCTCTCAGAAAGATCTGTGAACAGATCACAGCAGACAATTGTAGGCAATTGTAGGCAAATGCCACATACCATCCTGGACTACATTGTCCTTTCTAAATTTCTTTCTTTCTTTCTTTTTTTAACTTTGTATTACTTATCTGTGGTTGATAACAGGTTAATTGCAATAACGAAAATAGCAATGTTATTTCGGATTTTAAGGAACTAAATTTAAGATTTATGTAACTGAGAGATTTTCCTGGGTCCCTGTCTCTGTATATCTTTAACTCCAGTAAGTGGACTTATCAGACCTTGACTTTTAGGATGAGCCCTACATTTTATCCCTCAGCACAGTGCAGAACTAGGGCAAAGAGCCACCCTTACTCCTATAAAGATTCTGTAGCTCAGCACTGAGCTGCTCACTCAGAGTGGACACAAGATCTCACATTTCCCAGGGCTTAAAGCCCCTGAACCAGGACCCTGATGTCTTAGCTTCAGGCTCTGATACCAACTGCCTACCCATTTGTGTCCCTACCAGTTATTTCCTGCCTGGTTCTCACCTGTCAAACTTTGAGTCTTGACTTGCACTTTGGACTCCTCTGATCTTGGTTAATAGGACTCCAGCTTATCTTTTGCCTTGGAAAAATCACCCTGTCTGGGTTCTGCTTTACACACTTATGAACCTGTAGAATCTGACATAATGGCACCTTCTCGAGTCTAGATGCTTCAATCTCAGTAACAACAGCCTTGAGTTCTTTTCTTGCAAGACTAAAAAGATGATTGAAAATTAAAAGTTTCCTTTTACATACAATGCAGTTCAATTACTTATCCTGATCAGGTAGTTTATTATTGACTTCAATAAAATGAACATAGTAATGAAAAACATGAGCTTTATAGCTAGATGGCCTGGACTATAACACTTATATCCTGTATGTAGACTGGGGCAGGTTATTTATTTATCTATTTATTTTTTTAAAGATTTTATTTATTTATTTGACAGACAGAAATCACAAGTAGACAGAGAGGCAGGCGGCGGGGGCGGGGGGGCGGGAAGCAGGCTCCCCGCTGAGCAGGGAGCCCGATATGGGGCTTGATCCCAGGACCCTGGGATCATGACCTGAGCTGAAGGCAGAGGCTTTAACCCACTGAGCCACCCAGGAGCCCCTGGGGCAGGTTATTAAACACTGTGATCTTTAGTTTCCTTATCTGTAGAATGGGGGAGTAGTAGGACCTATTGTCTTATAGAGTTGTGAGAATTAAATAAATAAATACATGTAAAACACCTAGAATGTTTCCTGGTGCCTTGTAAACTCTTTGTAAATGTTAGCTAGCAAGTGATGGAATTAGGATTTAAATTTAGACCAAAGTCCAGAGCACATATTTTATCACATATTTCCCCCCAACTTCTTAAAACAAGTGTCTGCAAATTACCATCTTTGGACCAAATCCAGCCAAGGAGTTAAAAATAGTTTTTATGTTTTTAAATGGTTGTAAAAACAAACCAACCAACAAAGAAACAAAGAAAAATATGTGACAGAGACCTTACATGACTTATAAAGCCTAAAATATTTGTTGTGTCTTTATAGAAAGCATTTGCTGATGTCTGGTTTAATGGCTTGCCCTGCATCTTATGTGTTGTGTGGTTTGGGGCAATATATTTAAACTCCAAGCCTCTAATATTTCATCTGCAAAAGGGAGATTATAATATTTATGTAACAAGGTTGTTTAAATACTAAAGATAATAACATATGGGAAAGTTCTAAGCATAAAGTCCTGCACATAGTAGGTGCTTGCTAAAAGTGAGGTTCATAGCTCGAGAGTTATGTGAGAGCTATGTTGGCTTCTCCTAAGGTATATTTAAGTCATTTTTAATATTATAAAATTATCATTTTATCACCCTGGACAAGCAGCCTGCTGAGGGGCTTCCGAGTGATGTGGAAGGGGCTATCAATCTGAAGCAGTTGTCATTTGGCCATTTTGGGGGCCCAGTGTGTCAGTCAAGTCAGCTGCGTAAATGAGTTGCAAGCAGGAGGTGACTCTCCTGGGGAATGAGGAAAACAGAGATGAAGTATTTTCTGCCATCAAGGTCGAGTGGACATTTGGGTGAATTTAACACAGTATGTGAAACAGCTCAGCTTCCCTACTCTCAGTAGCCACAGGAAGCAAATTAAAGATGTCAGAGAGAGAAGCCATTGTGAGAATGATTCCCCAGGGTACCCTGGAGAGAGGAAAAGGTGACTGCATGATCAGTGATCAGTGCAGGGTGGTTAGAGGCCAGGAGAAGAATATTGGAAGCTGGAAAATGCCTTGCTTTTAAGGCCCATCGGCCAGGTTATAGAGTTGTGAGAATTAAATAAATAAATACATGTAAAACACCTAGAATGTTTCCTGGTGCCTTGTAAACTCCTTGTAAATGTTTTTAAGGCCCATCGGCCAGGGTATGTACTTGAAGAGTGAGGGACATCTTTGAGCAGAGATTATTTATAATCTAATTATAAATAATATTTATAATTAGAGAAAGCAGACTGGGGAGCTATAGCTAGAATGAAGACTAGAGGCCATTTGTAGGAAAGCATGAGAATCTCATGAGCCATAGGAGCAAGGAACCCAGGTCTATCTTGGAATAACCATTTGGCCCTATATTATTTAGAATGTAGATCCTTACTCAAAACTGTTTCTACCTCACAGGTCACATTTTATACAGTCCATTTTAATCTCTCCCAAAATTAGTTATTTAAAATTTCAAGCCTTCGAAGGCTTTAAGAAGTTTTTTATTGAAGTGTAGTACATAGATAGAAAAATAAGGCAATTAATTTTCACAAAACTGCACATACTCAATTAACGAACATCCCAGTTAAGAAAGAGACTATATTACCAGCATCTTAGAAGCCCAACTCATTTCGTCTTACTGTTAGCACCCCTCCTTAAGGGTAATAATTATCTAGATTTCCAACAGAATAAATTAATTTTACCTCTTTTATTCTTCACATATATAGAATCAAACAGTATGTTTTTGTGTCTGGTTTCTTTCATTCATCAGTTAAGTTTGTGAGACCCATCCTTATCATTGCATATAGCTGTAGGTGTTCATTCCTTTGCTGTAAAGTATTCCATTGTATGAATGCAGAACAATTTATTCATTCACTGAAGTTGGATGTTTGGATAGTTTCCACTTTTGGACATTACAAATTGCACTACTATAAACATTCTGGTGCATGTCTTTGTGTGAACATATGCAGGCATTTCTGTTGCTGGTTCATAGAGGTACATATAAGTTAAGCTTTAGTAAATATTGGTTCTTTTAATGTGGTTGCACCAATTTACACTCCATATTGGTAGGTTTTGAGGAGAGGGAGTAGGTGTTTCTAGGAATCTGTCAGAATATGATCTTATCAAGGCAATCCTGGGGGCCAGTTATGGTTATGTGTTTGTGTGTCTGTGTGTGTTTACGATTTTATTTATTTGATAGAGAGAGAGAGAGAGAGAGAGAGAGAGAGAATGATAGCACAAGCAGGGGGAAAGGAAGTAGCAGACTCCCTATTAAGTAGGGATACAGTGTAGGGCTCCATCCCAGGATCCCAGGATCATGACCCGAGGCAAAGACAGATACTTAACCAACTGAGCCATCCAGGTGCCTCTAGTTGTGTTAATAGTAACTGGATCATTCCCGGAGCCAAGGGGAGTTATAGAATTGGGCAGATGGAGAATGGGTGCCCTGTGAGGTACAGAATGGGGATGAACTATTGCTCTTGTTGACTCTCAAGATGTTGAAGACCTTTTCAGGGTGACCTATTGCAAGAATTAGTTTTAACATTGTTTTTATTGGAGGAATGACAGTACCAGGAATGGAACATAGAATTTCAGATATCATTTATTAAACAATTTTATGTGCCGGGTTGATTTCCTGGATTGTTTCCTTTTCCTATTTGAATACATATTAAATATTAGCTACCTGCTTATGACAGGAAGCAACTATCTTTGAACCATCTAAATAGACACTCAAGCAACTTCTGAAATTGTTGAGTGCTTTGCACTATTATTACTGCAGAACATTTTCTGCAAAAGACAATAATGCCCAAAGATGGAAAAATATGATAGTTTTTTTAAACCGGAAGAAATATAAGCCCTTGAAATTATGGATAGATTATTATATCTTTGGACCCCGAATACATAACTTGCCAATCATTAGGTAGTTGGCACCTGAATTCAGAGTGTCAGGAAGTTACCAGAGAAGTTTGGGATGAGCTTGTGTCTATGTCCTACCTTGAATAAATGCCACATAAAGTAGAGGCAATAAACATTCGGGTACACGTGCCCCTTTGGATCACTACGTTTGTATCTTTAGGATAAATACCCAGTAGTGCAGCAATGTCCACAATAGCCAAGTTATGGAAAGAACCTAGATGTCCATCAACAGATGAATGGATAAAGAAGATGTGGTATATATATACGATGGAATACTATGCAGCCATCAAAAGAAATGAAATCTTACCATTTGCGACGACATGGATGGAACTAGAGCGTATTATGCTTAGCGAAATAAGTCAACTGGAGAAAGACAACTACCACATGATCTCCCTGATATGAGGAAGTGGAGATGCAATGGGGGTGGGAGTTAAGGTGGTAGGAAAAGTAAAAATGAAAGAAGATGGGATCGGGAGGGAGAAAAACCAAAAGAGACTCTTAATGTCATAAAACAAACTGAGGGGGCTGGGGGGAAGAGGGGTTGGGTGAGGGTGGTGGGGTTACATCATATGTTTAAATAAAGCTTAAATAAAGTAAAAAAAAAAAAGTAGAGGCAATAGACGTTTTCTGGACTTCTAAAATTTTAGATTTCTTCACATGAAAGGAAAGCATGGTGTTATACGTGTACTTTGGAATCATATATACCAGGATTGAAAATCCAGCTCTGTTACTTATTAACTAGAGGTGTGTGACCTTCGGATAAGTATCCATCCCATTAAATGCTGAGTTTCTTCATCTGTCAAACTGGAATAATAATACTTGCCCTGAAGTGTTGTGGGAAGGATTAAAGGAGCTAACTGATATGTTTGTGCAAATTATCAGCCATTAGCCTTTCCCTGTCCTACATCCTTCTCTTTTGGAGTTCAGGTGGTATTGTACCATGCAGGCAGCCATAGCACCTAGACCCATAATTGCTCCTGTCTCAAAGTCTGTCTTTGTCCTATTGCTGTTTACCCTTCCTAGCATAGCACTTATCAGAGAGGGTTGTAGTTTTCTGCTTACTTATCTCTATCTCTCATAGACTGTAATCTATCAGGAAGCAGAAACCATGTTTGTCTTACCCCCAATACCTAGCAGAGAGCCTTGCACATAATTGAAAAGAAATATTGAGCGTCCTCTGACCTTCCTTATCCTTTGATTATTTAGAAGTTAGAGAAGAAAGTCCTCATTTTGGTAGTGCTACTGATAAATGGAAGCCAGGACAACAATTCAACAGACCCTTGAAAATTGAGAAAAGTGGCCAAGTTAAACAGGATGAGATTAGGGGAAAAAACAAACTTGGGCGATACAAGAAAGGGAATAATTATGTAGGAATGAAGGAAGTAAAACCATGCCGGAATGTGAGTCAGCAGCCTAGTGCTGTTATTAAAAGTGTGAACATGATCCTCAGATGTATTAATAGATGTATGACATGCAGAAGTCATGGAGTAATCTGCCTATTTTGACTTGGCATTTCCTGGGCACTTATTGAAGACTTGTGTATTTTTTTGGTGTTCCATATTTATTAGAAGTTGCGTAGAAATTGAGGAGGATCTGACTGGTGGACACAGTAATAGTCACAGGCCTATCTTCTGCAAGGAAAGTTTAAGCTTGCTGTGATGTTTTACTCCAGAGGAGAAACTTTAGAGTGTTAAGTAAACGTAGAGTGTATGGTGTTTTACAGGACATTATGTAAATAAATAATGAATGTAAGATAATGTCATTAATTCACGAAACTGGAAACATTCTCAAAAAATGGTATGTATCTTCCTTCCAGAAGAAAACTGGAGTTAGCCTAAACCTTTTTTTTTTTTAGAAGTAAATCGGTCCTAAGAGAAAAGTCAGCTAGCACCCATTCAATTTTTCCCTCCTCTATTAAGCTTTTTTATAGAGAAATTAAGGTTTACATTACATTAGACAAATCTTTGCCCCTCTTTAAAGATGGGCAACTTCTATTTTTTTTTTTTTAGATTTTTTTATTTATTTATTTTGACAGAGAGAGAGATCACAAGTAGGCAGGGAGGCAGGCAGAGAGAGGAGGAAGCAGGCTCTCTGCAGAGCAGAGAGCCTGATGTGGGGCTCCATCCCAGGACCCTGGGATCATGAGCTGAGCCGAAGGCAGAGGCTTCAACCCACTGAGCCACCCAGGCGCCCCTAAACCTTTTAAAACAGACAATTTTCAGTCCTTCCTGGAAGTTTTCATAATCTCACTCAGTACTCATTTAAATTTATCACTCACAAAGTCAAGCAATTCTTTTCCTAAGCCCAATCTCTTCCTCTTTGATTTTGACAATATTCTCTGCTTTTTGGTTCATCACGGACATGGAGAATTTGTGTGTCATTTATATTTATTTTCAAATACATCTGAAATTTTGGTCATCCCCTTGCTATGGTTTTGATATTTCTTTCCACCTTAAAATTATCTAATCTTCCATTGTATTAAGTATTCTTTGTAATTTTTCTCTGAAACTTCTATGTCCACAGTCTTTGAGAGTGAGCCCGATAATTTAAACTAGACATCATAATGTAAAGGCTTCTGGACTGCTGAAACAAACAAATAGACAAAAAACTCTCACATTCAACTTTACTTTTTTCTCATTCTTTAAAAGTGGATTCTGCCTGTTTCTACATTATCTTGATATTTTACAGCTAGTTTTTTACTTTTATTCCTTCAGAGACTGTCATTGGTACATTTCTTTTTTGTTTTTGTAGGACATTTCTCATCTAGTAAAGGTGATTTTGAATCTTACTCCCCCCAACATATGCTTTGTGAATAGAACATTAGCTCCTTGCTTCAGAGATCATTTAGGCAACTTGCTAGGACAAACCTCAGGGCTGATTCTTGCAGAGCTTACTGGAGGCTCCAGACTGGTACAGAGGTGGTGATGACTATGATTTCAGTACAGTCTTTAAACCAGGTGTTCCATTGCCCAATAGTGATAGCGTAAATTAGAATGTATGGGATGGATTGAAACTTTTATTGTCTTTGTAATAAATCATCTTTTGTTTATTATCTATGTGGGCTCTTAGTTTAAGATCTGTCTCAATCTATTCCTGCCAAAGTTATGTGGGATGCAGTTTAATATAATAATTATTGCCTGTAGATACTGATTAGTTTAAGTTTTCCTTTTATGTCCATATTTAAAAAACATAAGTTTATATTAGAGCTTTTGGACAATAACAATTAAGTTAGTAGTAGGCCATTGTAAATATATTTTTTAAGTTTCCTGGAGATTTTAAAATTTATTCACCATTCATTCATTTAAGAAATACTTATTGTTTGCTATATAGGCCAAGTGCTTGGGATAGAGGTGAATAAAGTGAATAATATGTATAGAGTGCATAATTTCTAAACTAGTGAATGGGAAAGAAAGTTAAACAAAAATATCTGATGATAATGATGATGATGATGATGGCGGCAAGAGTAATGGACACATAGAAAGCCAGCTAACTGTGTAAGAACGGAGGAGGTTTCACAGAGAAGCTGAATTTTGAAACATACTTAGAGGGAGACAGCCAAGATTGGGGCAAGTGTATTTTATGCAGAATGAACAAAAAGAGTGAAAGTATGAAGAGACAATACTGCAAGAAGTGCAGTGTGGCTGGCATTAAGTTTTCAGTGGCCTGGTTTAGAAAACGAGGCAGGGGCTAGATCATAAGACAAAAGCCTTGCATGCCAGGCTCAGGAGCTAGGAATTTATCCTGTGGGCAGTAAGAAAAATCCTGTGAGAATTCTAGACCCTCATTACCTTTCACATAAACACAAATAAAAGCAGTGAGATGAGAGCAAAGGACATTTATTGGTGGGATATCATGGAAATAAAATCAATGGGACTAAGGGAAGCATGGATGAGAGTGAGGAGCAGGGAACAAGGTTGATAGCTTGGGAGGTTGCATAATGGTTTTACCATTTATATCATTTGTTGAATGAGAGGATGCAATAGAATTCAGCTTGAGGAGAAAGCAGTGAGATTCATTTTTATTTTTTTTTTAAAGACTTTATTCATTTATTTGACAGAGAGAGAGATCACAAGTAGGCAGAGAGGCAAGTGGGGGTGGGGTAGCAGGCTCCCTGCTGAGCAAAGAGCCCGATGTGGGGCTCGATCCCAGGACCCTGAGATCATGACCTGAGCTGAAGGCAGAGGCTTAACCCACTGAGCCACCCAGGCACCCCATGAGATTCATTTTAAATGATTGGATTATAAATGCTCTTAAAGACACTGAGGTAGATCTGTCTAGTGGTATTTGTAATAAATGGCTCTCTGCTGTGTTGCTTCTACATTGGTTCTCACTCAATGCCCATGACTATTGTAAATAATAGAGAAAACAGGGCTTTCATAATGAAATATTCCTAAAGAGGAGCATGACCTTGGAAAACAGTTGTTTGATAAAAACAGGCCTAATGCAGAGGGCTTTTCTTCACGTGTTTCTTCCAATTGGTTTACAGGTCCCTAGGATCCTTCGAGCAAAGTAGTATTGCTTGGATGTGTTCTACACATCTTCCAACTCTATTCTTTTCCCTCACATTTTCCTGTCTAAGCTTTCATGCCATGCTCTTCAGATGTTTATATTTTTTATTCTTCTTAATTAAAAGGAAAATAAATAGTTACTGGTATTTTGATATTAATTCAGGAATTCCTTGAGTTTATTTAGGAAGGCAAAAAATTTGCAGTCAAACACAGATGCATGTGGATTTATGTGTCCACAAACACATGCACACATGCTCAATTCACACATGCACATCTTGCACCTCTGTTCTGACAATGTACTTTACCCAATTCCATTCTGTTGACAGCAGCCTGGGACTAGGGTTATGAGTAGAGTCAAATACATGGTTTTTTAAGTAAATCTACAACCTGGCTTCCTGAGTCTCTGTGTCTTTTGTTGTTGTTTTTGGGGGGTTTTGTTTTTTGCTTTTTTAAAAAAAATCTTTTAACTACCATACCAACTTATTGTAATGATCAAAGGAAATAATATTTGCAGAAGTTCTTTTTCACACTATAAGGACTGTGCAAGTGTAGGAAGGTAGAGAAACACAGAGATCTATTCATTTCCATTTCCAGTACAGCAGTGTACCTGTTTGTAATTTTCTTCATGCTAAGGATATTTAGTTATAAGTGGGGCTGTAGGAAGACTTTTGATCATAAGTAATTTCTCAGGCACACACTGCTTAAAGATACATTTATCTTTCGCTGACCTAATCCCTCTGTGTATTTCAATTTAGTTGAAGTTTCTCATAGGCTCCACTGTTTTCACTAAATTTTTACCATAATACTCTTTATGCACATCCCTACAGACTATAATAATGTATCAGATAACTCAGGGGCAACAAAGCCCTGGAAATTGGCTTCAAGGAGAATTATTTTTCATGAATAAACTGTAATGCCATTACTCCAAGAGTTTAACTTAGTCTTTATTTACTTTCACAGTTTATTTTGACCAGCTCTATCAAATTGCCTTGTAAAATCCCAGAACTCTAGGATTGTTTCTGTGCACATTACATTGTCTCTACCTGATGTTTTTGTAGGGAAGCTGCCAAGTGACTACGAGCAGGTGTTTGCAGGCTCTCTTGTGAGAGTGCCTGGCCAGATGGGGTCAACTTATCCAGGAGCCACTAAAGCCTAGGAATTTGGCTTCCTACCCTGGAGTGAAGGTGGCAAGTTCTGGCTTTGGGAGGTAAACTGAGTGAGATTCACAGTTTCCAGTAAATGGGCATCAAAGTGGTTGCACCCCTAAAGCTAGCTTACAAGGTTATGACAAATTTTAAGTATTCTAAAATTAATTTGTGATGAAAAATGACTTTTTAAAAACATACAAAAATGGCTGTCATTATTATATCTCAACTTGTATTTCATCTTAATTAGGTAATGAATGCAGACACCATTCACACTTGAACCTGACCCCAACTATCTAAGGCAATATTCATGCCTTTCTAGAGAAGAAATCTTTTTAAACAATTCTATGTCAAAATAATTACTGCAAGAAAGCAGAGAATAATACAGTGGCTTTGAATTTCCATGAGAAAATATGCATTTGAATAAAAATTTCATTGGGCTTTACTTTTTAAAAGAGAAAAAATTATACTAAATATAACATGGAAAAATGTTACATGCTTTTCCATGTACTTGTCATGACCAAAAATGTTAGGTAATATGTTCATATAGTCATGTGTGGGGATTACATTAATTCATTTAAAAATCTGTGAGCTCAGCAAGCCAATTTATTCCTCCATTTCTGTGAGGGGCTCAACCTAACAAATTCGAATTCAGGAATTTGAAAATTGATATAACTTATAAAATTACATCTTAACAAAGTAGAATATCTCAAAGGGAAAGATAATCAGCAGTGGAAGCACCCTTCAGTATGTTTAGTTTACCAAAATATTCCTAAATGACTCAAAATATGGTCCTTATATGTAATAAATACTTTCTATACTGCAACTATATGTTGACTAATGAACAACATATAGTGTTAGTAAGGAGACTGTAAGTGTCAAATACTAATTACATGATTATGATTTGAACTTGTCAGAACTTACATCTTGAAATCATGAAGAGGGTTTGCAGAAGGGTAAGAGTAGAGTACTTTACAAGTTCTATTTTATTTTGTTTCTGTTGAACTACTGAAAATACACTAGCAATGTGCCTAATAAAAGCCAGGGCTGAGATGTAACTAACCCTTACTAAAGAGCATTCTACACAGTCCTACACTCGACCTAGTTCATCTGTTCTTTCTCCACACTCATCTTGAGAATTTTTCGAATGGCTTTTTCTACACTTCTTAACTGTTTTAAATGTTGTAATATATTATCTGGTAGGAGGATTCTGATCACCTTTTCTTCTACCCATGTGGAACTGGTTTAATTTAGGAAATTTCTGAAGCAGTAAGTACTCACCAGGACAGAGGATAGAATTGAGATGTTTTTCCAAGTCTAAAGTAATTTGACTAGGTTTTCCTTAATCTTTACCTGAAGAGAATTCCCTCTTTGACTTGGCTCTCTGCCTTGCAATCAATTGCCTACCCTAACTTGCAAAATCTTTCTAAAACTCACGTCTCTCCATTTTACTCTCCAACTCAAAAGTCCTAGACTTCTGGTCTCCTCCATAATATCTTCCTGGAAATATCCTTTCCACACCATAGAAACCTCACTACATCATTGTGTTGCCCCTCAGATGGCTGTTCTGACACCCGGAACAATTTGTGACACTCATTTTTCTGCACATTTGCATATCCTCTGCTCCACGGTAAATTTCCTGAACATAGGAACTGGAGATGTCATTTCTTTCCTAGCACTCAGCATCAAATCTGGCCCATAGTAGCTTAACATTCTTTTTGACTGCATAAAACAATGTCACTTTCACTGTATTCAAGACTCCTCAAAATCTGGCTTGCTCTACTTTCCCAGCTCCATCTCCTACCACTTGTACTCAGCTCTACTCTTAGGTGGCATCCAGTAGGACCATTTGCTGTTCCTTGAATATGCTGAGTACTTCTGAGTGTTCAAGTTCTTGCTCTATGCCCATGCTAGTCTCCATGTCTCTTCTTTTGAAATCTCACTTATCTCTTTCAGTCTAACTTAAATACTATGTTTATGTCCAAATGTCTGCATGTGTGAGAAAACTGTTCCTTCCCTAACCCAAGCTACAGTTAATCTTGTTTCCCGCGTGATATCCTGTAATTTATTTAATCACAGGTGGCTTGCATTGTAGTTATCTGTGCATATCTTGATTTCCCCTACTGGCTAGTGAGTTTCTTGAGGACAGGAACTATATTGATATGCTTGTTCATTTAAAGTATGGATTGGGCATTTTTTCTGTGCCAGGCATTGTGTTAAGTTCTGAGCACAGTGTGGTGATTATAATAAACAAAATTCCTGTCTTCAAAGAGCTCATATTCTAGTGAAGGGAGAAAAATGATAAAAATATAAACAAATAACACAAAATATGTCTGATGGTGGTGAGTATTCTGATAAGAAATAAAGCAAGAGGAGAAAGGCACATACTAATCACAAAAAGTCTCTTTAGGGAGGTGACCTTTGGGTAGAGATCTGAAGGAAGTGAGGTGCTTGGTGGAGGAGCATTCTATACAGAGGGACCCAAAGTAAGAGTGTGCTTATGGTGTTTGAGGAAGAACAAGGAGAGCAGGATGGGTGGGTCAGAGTGGACTGATATGAAGTAGGATTGGAGGACAATGCCCTAGCATACATTGAGGATAACCAGGGCTTTGTATGCCCTGGCACACATGTGGGATTTTACTTCACATGACATGAGAAGCCTTTGATGGGTTGTAGAGAGAGGAGTAAGATGGTCAGGCTTATATTTTATTTTTATTTTTATTTTATTTTATTTTTTTAAACATTATTTATTTATTTATTTATTTGACAGAGATCACGAGTAGGCAGAGAGGCAGACAGAGAGAGAGAGAGAGAGAGGAAGGGAAGCAAGCTCCCTGCTGAGCAGAGAGCCCGATGAGGGGCCAGGCTTATATTTTTAAGGTGTCTTCCTGGTCTCTGTATCTATAGAATTGTCCATAAGGAGGCAAGTGTGGAATTAGTGAGATGGTTAGGAGACTAGTACAACTCTTCAAGCAAGAAATGTTGATGCCTTGAACCCAGGTGGTGGCAGTGGAAGCATTGAGAGGTTGTTGGATTTGGACAGAATACAAGGGAAGTGCTGGCACTATTGCTGAAGGATTTATTGATAAGAAGAGAGGAATCAAAGATGACTACAAGGATTTTAACCTAAGTAAGTTGCAGGATAAAAGTGTCAGTTACTGAAATAAAAGAAAACTGCAGGACAGGTGGGAAGAGAAACTCAAACAATGAGTTTTGTCTATGATAAGGATAAGATGCCTACTGGATATCTAAGTGGAGATGTCAAGTAGATAGGTTTGTAGTTAAGCTCCCAGGGCTAGAGATAAAATTTGGACATTTTTTCCTGTGGATAGATGATATTTCAAATTCTGGATTGGATAAAGCATCCATTAAGTATAGATTGTGAAGGGATTTTAAAGACTGAGTTCTCCACCGCTTAGAAATAAAAAAAATGTGAAGAACTTGCTAAAGAGACTGAGGTGAATCACCTAGTGAGGGGTGATTACTTGGTATATATATAATAATCCCTGATTGATTAGTCATTTCTAGTGTAGGGGAAGTTTTTCTCATGCTGCTTTGGATGGTTCATATGACTGGAAAGTGATAGAAGAGAATGGAGTGCTTCTACCTTTCATCCCAAAGACAGATTTTCATATGTAGATGTCAGCCTGGAAATCTGGTTCTTGTTCTATCTCTACCAGATGTGCCTTCTTGGATTTAAATTTCATCCTTAAGGCAAGGGAGTGACCCTGCTTTTCTCCTGCAGCATGTACTTCTGCTTAGAGGGGAGAGTTTTGTAGTTTATCACCTTTACAAGATTGCTTCTGATATTTATTTATTTTAATTGATTTCACCTTCATTGGGAATGTGTCATAGTTTGGCCAGGGGTCAATTCAATGATGACATGGTTGGATCTGGGGCTACTTCAGAACACTGAGGTCTTTTCAGCAGGAACTCCACTATATTACCTCCATCACATTACATAAAGTCACAGCAACATCTTTAGAAAATCCTTCACTCACTCTGGGTTTCCACATTGGGGTATGTTACTGTCAAGTATTCCAAACTGCAAATGTTTCTGAGAATGTAAATGAAGCATGACTCATTGTGAACCTGTGAACTCACCCTAGTCACAAAAGCAGATGGAATGTGAACAAAGGTCAAAATAGATTAATCTTAGTAGTATGCTTGCTGACATTGTAATAGGTGCAATTGCTCCCATTTCCTCCCCACAACAAACTATGGAAACTACTCATGGTCATTTAAAGCAGTTCTCACTCAATCTCAATTTGCTTTTTCTTAGCTTCAAAGTGAAGTCTGCTATCTTGCTACAATAATGGTAGATCAAAACTGTCAACATGAAAGCCTGACAGAGGAAAATGGTGCTTTATTTCCCAGAAAACTATCAACATATTACATTAATAAATAGTAATAGAAAATTTGTTAATGAGTGGATAATATACATGCAAGATTTGGTGCTTTAGAGTACATTTTATGGTTTTCTATAATGTATTTGTCTTTTTTTGTCTATTTTGTTTGTCTATTTATTATCCACTATAATAATAAACTTTATCGATCCTTAGTACCTATCTAAAGTTAAATGGTTAAAAAATTCACTGTCAGTAATTCACAAAGTGTTCAATGCATGGGTGTGTATAGTTATGCTGAATATACTTCTAGCAGGTAATAACAAAGAAGGGGAAGAATCTATGATGCTTAATTTATCCATCCATCCACACATATATGCGCGTGTCTCTATATATGATTCCAATCTACCTGTATGTGTATGTGTCTATATATCTCCTATGGTAGATCTTCCTAGCTAACTTTGTTATGGATGTTATTGAAGATGGGATTAAGAACATATTTTAAAATCTCATGCTGACAATGTCATAAATGACCTTTAAAAACAGTTGCCTCCAGTCTAGGATTTAGAAAGGTCAGTGGGTAATTTAAAATTAAAAACCGACTACACTTTATACAACTTTTCCAAGGTGGCAAGTGCTTCTTTCTCTTATGCTATGCGAGTTTCCATTGGAATCTGTTAGGCACAATGGGAATAGTGTTTTTTTAGTGATAGTAGATCAAACTAGCATGAAAATAATTAAATTTGGAAAAAATTTAATTATTAACAATAATGCATAGCTGTGTAGCATATTTAATCGATGTTATTTATTCACCATTAGAAGTTATAAGGCAGGCAGTTTTATACTTTCATTGCATTCATTGCAGAAAAATAAATGGAGGCTTAGAGAGGGTAAAGGATATAACAGAGAATCATTAAAAGCATTAAACAGAACTGAGGCTGGAACCTGGATCTGACTGTAGTTTTTCTTCTACATTATACTGTGATCCAATGAATAGACAAAGGCTGTTTTCCATGTATTTATTACAGAAAACCTACAGAAAAGATTGAAATGTAAGTGCATGCTATAATGGATCTGTTTTTTCTTTCTTTTAGAACCTGAAACAGAAAGATCACTAAAAGAGGGCACAATATTAATTCTTAAAAACACCACTTTATAACACTTTGAAAACTGAATATATGTGAAAAGGAGCAAAATAGGGGAATGCTATAAGTTTATTTCATTGAGTTAATTCTATGAGGAGATAACAATTTCATTGTTCATAAGGTCTTTGAGGGACTATATATCCCAACACAATTTATGATGTTTCATATCAGAGTTTCAAAGTTCAAATAAAAATTAAGGCAGAATTGAAGAAAACAAAAGAGAAACAAAAAATATATATATAATATTCCACTCTAATAATCTGGAGGCTATGGTGGAAATGTTACTTAAAGAGACAACGTATATCCACCAAGGGGCTTTTAATATTGAAATATGCTCTGAAGTTGAATCCAATGAGGATAATGAAGTAGTGAGTTTGCTTCTCGCAAAGTTACAGTTGGCCATAAAATTGTCCTGGAAATACTGCAGTGAAAATGTTCTCAAGTATTTATTTTAGCAGAAGAATTTTAGACGAAGATGATAATGGAAGTTGAGAATGGGCAGCTGCAGACTTTGAAGAAGTTATGGGACAGAAAAAAGGAGGAGGCCCTTTAAGAAACTTGTGGTGTGAAATATGAATGTGTGTGTACATGTGTATTGGTGGTGGCAGTAGCAACACTGGGAATCTATTGGCATTAGGACCTACTTCTAGGTCACACTCATTGGGATGGACCCTCTAGATCTTTAGGCCACTCTTTTTGCTGCTAGCTGTCAACCTCTCTCTTCCTTTCCATAGTTTATTGGCAATTCTAACATTTTGGCATATTGCATAGTTTTTTACAAAGTCAAGTTCTCCTTTACATAGTCATATCAAGTATTTGATAAGAATTATCCAACCTGAGCACATTTTTCTCATTAAAAATAATAAGTATTAAGATTATTTTTGCATGAATACGGATGTTTCATGCTGAAAAGAGATTATTCCTGCTCAATAAGCATTATTAATAATAATGTGCCAGCTGAAGGACAAAGCAGAAACTTTGTAAGGTAGGAAATGTTCTATTTCTTTTTCTAAAAATAATGTTTATTATTTCTGATTATAATATTGAAAAGTATGAAGAAGAAAGTAAAAAAATTGCCCATGATTCCAACTTCTAGAAATAATTACCATTAATATTTTAGTATTTGTGTGTGTGTGTGTGTGTGTGCATATTAAATTGGTCCATACTATACATATAGCTTTGTTTCCTGCTTTCTTAATCTAGCAATTCGTGTTGTTTTTCAGCCTTTCAGTGCTGTTTGAAATGTTATTAATTTGTTTTATATTTATTGCATATACAGTTATTGCTTGAATGTATCTTTGCTTAGATATATACATTTATGTATTATTTGTTATATAGTATAAATAGAGATATGATAAGAGTCCTTATGCATAAATCTTAGCCTAGCAAAAACAGTGGACATTCTTGCATATTTTCTGAATCTCATGGAAATTCTTCTATTGTCTTATTTTCTTCAACCTATTCTGTAAAATAAAAATACATTGGTGAATAGATGTACCACTAATTAAAAGATTTCTGTTGTCAAATAAGTATGTGAGATGTTGAGTTCAATAAGCTATAGAAGTTTCTTTTGTATAAGACTTCTCAATCTTTAATATGCAAACATGCACTTTGAATTACTAAGAGAGAGATCAGGTATTTTTCCTCAACCATTTTTCCAAAAATCACAAAGAAATTTTTTTAAATTTAGATTTTTTTAATTTTTTTTTTTTTGAATTTTGACAGAGAGCGATCACAAGTAGGCAGAGAGGCAGGCAGGCAGAGAGAGAGGAGGAAACAGGCTCCCTGCTGAGCAGAGAGCCCAATGTGGGGCTCCATCCCAGGACCCTGGGATCATGACCTGAGCCGAAGACAGGGGCTTTAAGCCACTGAGCCACCCAGGTGCCCCTAAAATTTAAATTCAATTAGCCAACATATATTAGATTAGTTTCAGATATAGAGTTTAATAATTCATCAGCTGCATATAACACCCAGTACTCATCACATCATGTGCCTTCTTTAATGCTCATCACCTAATTACACCATCCCCACACCAACCTCCTCTCCAGCAGCCCTCAGTTTCTTTTCCATACTTAAGAGTCTCTCATGATTTATCTCCCTCTCTGATTACATCCTATTCAGTTTTCCCTCCCTTATCCTATCCTATGATCCTCTGCACTTTATGAGTGAAAGCATATAATTGTCTTTCTCCGATTGATTTATTTCGATCAGCATAATACCCTCCAGTTCCATCCATGTAGATGTAAATGGTAAGTATTCACCCTTTCTGATAGCTGAGTAATATTCCTGTGTGTGTGTGTGTGTGTGTGTGTGTGTGTGTGTGTGTGTATCTCACATCTTTATCTGTCGATAGACATCTCAGGTCCTTTCACAGTTTGGCTATTGTGGACATTGCTGCTATGAACATTGGGTGCATGTGCCCCTTTGGATCTTTACATTTGTATCTTTTGGGTAAATATCTAGTAGTGCAATTGGTGGGTCATGGGGTAGCTCTATTTTTAACTTCTTGAGGAACTTCCATACTGTTTTCCAGAGTGGCTGTACCAGCTTGCATTCCCACCAATAGTGTAAAAGCGCTCCCCTTTCTCCTCATCCTCACCAACATTTGTTGTTTCCTGACTTGTTAATTTTAGCCATTCTGACTGGTGTGAAGTGGTATTCCACTGTGCTTTTTATTTTTAATTCCCTGATGGCTAGTGATGTTGAACATTTTTTCATGTGTCAGCCATGTGTATGCCTTCTTTGGAGAAGTGTCTGTTCATGTCTTCTGCCTATTTCTTGACTGGATTATTTGTTCTTTGGGTGTTGAGTTTGATAAAGTCTTTATAGATCTTGGATACTAGCCCTTTGGTATGTTATTTGCAAATATCTTCTCCCTTTCCATAGGTTGCCTTTTAGTTTTGTTGACTGTTTACTTTGTTGTGCAGAAGATTTTTAAATTTCCTCACTACCTATAGACCACTGACAAGTCCTTGAAACAGGCAGAATGACATTCCTCTAGGGTCTCAACTGCCTAGATGTTGACACTTTGCTAAGGGCAAAAGGCAATCCTAGCCCAACCCCCTTCCCCAGGATCCTATAAGTCTACTTTAACATACAAAAATTCCTCCATTGGTCATTCTTTCCTGCTTTGTTGAAGATTAGTTGACCATAGAGTTGAGGGTCTATTTCTGGGTTCTCTATTCTGTCCACTGATGTATGTGACAGAGCAATTGTTTTGTGAGATTTTGGTTTAAGAAGCATCATATAGGGGCACATAGGTAGCTCAGTTGATTAAGGGCCCAGCTCTTGATTTCCATTCAGGTCATAATCTCAGGATCATGAGATGGAGCTCCAGCTTAAGTCTCTCTCTCTCTCCCTCGGCCCTTCCCCCTGCTCATACATGCTTTTTCTAGCCCTATATAAATAAAGTTTGTTAAAAAAAATAAGAAACATCAAATATGATGCTGTCTTTTGGCTTAAAATAGATATTCTTTATCATTGAGGGCTGTTCCACTTATATTAGTTATGTAACATAAGGCTATGCCACAATAACAAATAATCCTATAATCTCTACAGTTTAACAAAACAAAGATTTATCCCTTGTTTGTATAGTATGTAATAGGTCTGGCTCCTATGTGTTTATTTTCCAAATAGTGTCTCAGACCTGAGCTGCTTCCAAATTCTAACTACCAGCTGTAAGTTTTTACTTCCAGCCATTTAAATGAGATTGACTCTGAAGAGGGCACAATGGTTCTCATCTTCCTTCTTCTATTTAGATTATTGAGAATTAGTCATAGACTTACACCCCTTTAAAGTCAAAGGAACTGAGAAAGGTTATATAAATACCCAATAAATAACAAATCTCTGCCATATTGTTGTATATTTTTTAATAAGTAATGTATGTTGGGTTTTGTTGAATGCTGTATTTGTCTGGGTTGTAGAGAGAAAGAGAATCAATAGGAGATTGTAGGATTACAAAAGGAGATATACAAAAAGGATATACAAAAGGAGATTGTAGGATTGCTTCACATGGTTATAAAAGCCAAGAAGTCCCACAGTCTGCCATCTGTGAGTTGAAGAACTGGGAAATCTAGTGGTGTAAGTCAGCCTAAATCTGAAGGCCTGAAAACCTGGAGGCCATGTGTGTAAGTCCCAGAGTCTTAAAGGCCCAAGAATCAGGAACTTCATTGTCCAACAACAGGAGAAGATAGATGACCCAGCTCAAGCATAGAGAGAGAGAGGGAATTCACCCTGCCTTTGCATTTTTTTCCATTTGGGTCCTCACCAGATTGAATGTGATACCCACATTTTGCTCTGTCTACTGAATCAAATGCTAATCTTTTCCAAAAATATCTCACAGACAACACCCAGAAATAGTGTTTTACCAGCCATCTGGCCATCCCTTAGCCCAGTCAAGTTGACACATAAAATTAACCATCATAAATGCCTATTTGGAAACTATTGGGATAATTTTTTTAGCCTATTGATGTTATGATCTTGCTTAATAAATATTCTTATATCAAACTATCTGTAGTCATCAAATAAATCCTGTGCTAAGATAAGAAATTATTACCTTAATATTCTTTTGAATTATATTTGATAGTATTTTTACCTAGACTTTTGCATAAATATTCATGAACAATACTGGTTTATAATTCCACAATTCAATGTTGGTTTTTAGATGTGGTTATCAGGGTTTTATTATGGAAAGTCTTACAAATACATATTTTTAATTAAACTTTTTATTTTATTTTGACGTAATTGTATATTCACATGCAGTGAGTCCCATGTACTAGTTATCCAGTTTCCTCAAGTTTGACATCTTGTAAAACTATACTACAGTATAATAGCCAGTATATTGGCTATGATACAGTCAAAATCGAAAACATTTCCATCAATAACAGGAATGTTTCATTTTTAAAACCATACCCACTATCCTCCTGTGTTTACTCCCTCCTTAACTTGGGGCAACAATTAATCTGTTCTCCATCTCTGTAACTTAATTGTTTTAAGAATATTGCATAAATGGAATTACACAATATAGAAATTTTTAAGATTGGCTTTTCACTCAGGTAAATCTCTGAAGATCTATATAGGCTTATCGGCCATATGTTCCTTTTTATTACTAGTAGCAGTCAGTGGTATGAATGTGCCACAGTTTGCTTAACTATATATCCACTGAAGAACATTTGGGTTGTTTCTAGTTTTGGGTTATTACAGATAAACTACTATGAGCATTCATATATAGGTTTTGTATGAATATAAGTTTTTATTTATCTGGGGGATAAATACCCAGGATTGCAATTCCTGGGTTGTATGATAGATACATGTTTAGTTTTTTTTTTAAATTATATTTATTTATTTAATATTATTTTTAAATTTAAATTCAATTAGACAACACATAGTACATCATTAGTTCCAGATACATTTTCAAAATTCATCAGTTGTGTATAACACCCAGTGCTCATCACGTCATGTGCCCTCCTTAATGCCCATTACCCAGTTACCCCATCCCCTCACCTACCTCCGTTTCAGCAACCCTCAGTTTGTTTCCCATTGTTAAGAGTCTTTCATGTTTTGTCTCCCTTTTTGTTTCTTCCCACTCAGTTTTCCTTTCCTTCCCTTATGGTCCTCTGGACTGTTTCTTCTATATGAGTGAAGCCATATGATAACTGTCTTTCTCTGATTGACTTATTTCACTTTGTATAATACCCTTCAGTTCCATCCACGTTGATGTAAATGTTAAGTATCCATTCTTTCTGATGGCTGAGCGATATTCCATTATTTATATATATGTAAATATATATGTGTATATATGTGTGTGTGTATATATATACATATATATATGTAACATTTTCTATATCCATTCATCTGTCGTTGGATATCTCATCACCCTCCACAGTTTGGTTATTGTGGACATTGCAGCTATGAACACTGAGGTGTAGGTGCCCCTTCATTTCACTACATCTGTATCTTTGGAGTAAATTTATTTTAGAGAGAGAGTGGAGGGAAGGGCCAAAATCTTCAAGCATACTCCTGCTGAGCATGGAGCTGACATGGGGCTCGATCTCACAACCCAGGAGATCATGACCTGAGCCAAAACCAAGAGTTGGGTGCTTAACTGCCTGAGATATCCAGGTGCCCCCATATGTCTAGTTTTTTTCTTAAAGAAACTGTCAAAGTGTTTTCCAGAGTGACTGAATTACTATTTTACATCCCCATAATTAATGTAGGAGTGATCCAGTTTTCATCATCCTTTACAGCATCTAATGCTAATCACTTTTTTTTAGTGCTAATCATTTTGAGAGGTGTGTAGTAAGATCTTATTTGTTTTAATTTAATTCTTTTTTCTCTAATGGCTAATTGTATTGAACATTATTTCATATATTATGATCTATATATTCTTTTTTGTGATCTGTCATACATGTTTGCCTGTTTTCTTAATGATATTATTATTGTTATTATTATTATAATTTACTGTTGAATTTTGAGAGTTCTTTGTATATTCGAGATACTAGTCCTTTGTCACATGTGTCATTTACAAATATTTTATTCCAGTGTGGAGCTTGTTTTTCATTCTCTTTAATAAGGTCACTCTCAGAGCAAGTTTTTCATTTTGATGAAGTCTAATTTATTAAGTTTTCCTTTTATGGATCATACTCTCATGTCAAGTCCCAAAGATTGTCTCTCATAATTTTTCCAAAAAATTTTTAATTTGTTATTTATATTTAAGTCTGTGATCCACTTTGAGTAAATTTTTATGTACTGTATGAGGTTTAGGTCAGAGGTTTTTTGTTTTATTTTGTTTATTTTATGTTATTTTTGCCTAATTTAGATGTCCAATTATTCTAGCACCTTTTTTGAAAAGTCTTTCCCTCCTCCATTGTATTGTTTTTGCCTTTTTGTCAAAAATCAGTGGATTATATTTGTGTTAGTCTCTTTCTGGTTTCTGTAATCTGTTCTTACTGATCTATGTGTCTGTTGCCCTACCAGTATCACACAGTCTTTACTATGGTTATATAAAAAGTCTTGAAATTGGGTACTCATTCCTTATCTTATTTTTTTTCAAACTTATTTTAACTATTCCAGTTCCTTTGTCTTCCCATAAAAATTTTTGAATAGTCTTGTCTGTATCTACAAACAATCTTTCTGGGACTTTGATAGGAGTTGCATTATACGTTTTATCAGTTTGGGGAAAATTAATATCTTTATTATGTAAAATATTCCACTGCATAAACACAGCATATTTCTTCATTTCTATAGGTCTTTGATTTATTTTATTAGCATTGTGTAGTTTGCCACATAGGAATCCTGTACACATTCTGTTACAATTATACCTAAGTATCTTGTTTTGGATGATTGTAATTTGTATTATATTTTTAGTTTTCTGTATCCATGTGTGTTTATTGCTAGTATATAGAAATTGATTTACTCCAGCTTTATTAAGATATAATTGACATATAACATTGCATAAGTTTAATGTGTACAATGTGATAATTTGATGTATGTATATATTGTGAAATGGTTACCAGAATGAGGTTTGTTAACATATCTATCACCTCACATACTACCACATTGTATGTGTGTGTGTGTGTGTGTGTGTGTGTGTACTGAGAACATTATTCTCTTAGCAACTTTCAAGCATACAATGCAGTATTTTTTTTTAAAGATTTTATTTATTTATTTGGCAGAGAGAGAGAGAGAGAAAGATTACAAGTAGGCAAAGCAGCAGGCAGAGAGAGAGGGGGCAGCAGGCTCCCCACTGAGCAGAGAGCCCGATGAGGGGCTCGATCCCAGGACCCTGAGATCATGACCTGAGCTGAAGGCAGAGGCCCAACCCACTGAGCCACGCAGGCATCCCTTAATGAAGTATTGTTAACTAGAGTCACCATACTGTACACTGGATTCCGAGAACTTATTCATGTTATAAGTGGAAGTTAATACCTTTTGATCAGTATTTCCCCATTTCTCCCATTTGCCAGCCCTGGATAGAGTAGAAGTCTGATTCTAACTTTAACTTTGTTCCTCTGAGTGTAGATATATTATTTTTTCTTAGATGTTTATGTGAGATTTCTTTATTCTTGAAATATAAACATTTCTTAAGGGTTTCTCTCTATGTAGGTATCTTTCCTGGAACATGGTGAACTGTGTGTGTGTGTGTGTGTGTGTGTGTATGTGTGTGTGTGTGTATGACTTTTTTTTAGATCTAGAATTTTTTTTAGTTATATCTTTACTTATTGCCTCAATTCCATTCATTCTGTTTTCTTCCTTGGGAACCTCTATAATTCTGAGAGTTAGTTTCTATTTTTTGTTTCCTATGCATACCATCATTCTCATTTTGTACACACAGCACAAACACACAGATAATTATGCACATGCATAAATATATGTATGCATATTTATATATAAGCCACATATATGTGTATGTGTCTATATGTATACAGATATTCAGCCAACTTGTGTGTGTATATTTTTATGTGGGAGAGAGGGACTGAGATTGAGAAAGAAGGATTTTACATTTTCTCTACTTTCTTAAGGTTTTTCATTCAGATTTAGGAAGGGTTCTGTCATAAGTGCTAGCTAAAGGCCACTTTAGTCTGAAGTTGCCATTCTGTTTTTAAAAACTTCCATCTGAAATTTATAGTAAAGATATAGTCCACACAAAAGAGGTTTGGATTTTGTTTAGTGGTGTTGAGAATATTCCAAGGGACATCCAGAATGAATAAAGAAACAGTTGACTTCACTGTTTGCTGAATTGAGTTCACACCCCATTTTATTCTAAAGACAGAATTATCTTCATGGGGTATGGAGACCATTAATAAATCTTTTTTAAGGGACCCACCAAAGTGTTTTAGTCCTGTATCATTTTTCTGCATTAAGAAACCCGGCAAAACTAAATACAAACGTAGTATCTAAAAGGACAATTTCTGTAAATCTTTTTAGGAACTTCTTTTGGCAAACAGAAAATATCTTCTGAAAGTCTAACCCAAATGGACTTTTTTAGAAACCATTTCCCTTTTCTTTCTTCAGGAAATATAGAGAATAGGTTTATTGTTGTTGTTGTTTGTTTTTTTGAAAACTGTCCAATTTCTCACTGAAGATAAGTTTCCTCGATCAATTTTGAATCACTTTTGCATCAGGTATTGCTGTACATAAAAAATTTTCTGGGGGTGCCTGGGTGGCTCAGTTGTTAAGCATCTGCCTTTGGCTCAGGTCATGATCCCCACAATGGGCTCTTTGCTTGGCAGGGAGCCTGCTTCTCCTTCTCCCTCTGCCTGCTGCTCCCCTACTTGTGCTCACTCTCTCTCTGTCAAATAAATAAATAAAATCTTAAAAAAAAATTTTTTTCTGGTTTAGTAAGTCTCCCAACTTCTAGTGCCTCTTAACATGTTTCTTTTTTGTTTTCTTTTAACATGTTTCCTTAATCTAAACAGATTATTTGTAACTGTAAAATTTTGCCTTTCATTCTTGGTATGTTGTTTTTACCGCATGTTATGCTTAGTTTGAGAAGAGTATAGTGTCCTAATAAAGAACATGGATTATATGGCCTGAGGCGTAATTTGGGATCTCAATCCATCCCTTTCCAGCTGCATGGCCTTGTACAAGTGACAATATTTCTGTGATTCAGGTTTCCCACCAGAAAAGAAATGAAGGACCCACTTCATATAAAGAGCTAATGTATTTGATCACATAAAAGAGTCTCAATTGTGTTATAAGTATATTAGCTGTTACTTTGTATGTAAACATCTGTGCAACAGATCTGTCTTTTTAAGTTGATATGACAATGCCTTCTACAAAAAATAATTAAGTTCTTGGAAAATATCACCTCAAGAACAAAGTGAAAACTTCCTGAATTATGAAGATTATTATTAAAAGAGATCGATTCCATCATTACTTTAAAAATGTTGGTTATCTTATTTTGAATTTATCTAATTTCTAAATACTCTTTAGAAATCTTATTTTCAGGGTAAAGTTATCTCAAGTGATCTTTATTAACGAAGATGACAAACTTCTTGAAGTTTAATCCCTGGTACTCTTAGAAATTAATTTTTTACTTCAATTAATTACATTCTCAGGGATATTTGTGGGTTTTTTTGTTGTTTGTTTGTTTGTTTATATTGTTTTTCCAGTAAATGGCTTCTGAAGCTTTTATTATCCCCTCCCGTACGCACTGACTCAGAGATACCAACAAATGGAATTTATTGTCGTGAATTTGAACTAAATTTTGTAGCTGTTTCCATTGTAATTCAAGTTACTGTTTAATCCCTTTGCTTAGAAACTATTAGAGTGAAAATATTCATGTTGCAGATTATTTTTGGACAATGATGCACAGGAAGATTATTCTGCAAGAACCAGAATATATGGTACTTGCTGGAAGAAATTCAATGTTGTAACCAGCTGAAATAAAGAACACCCAATCCCATGTGTTAACAAAGTAGGGATTCATTTCCAAAGATCTGTAGTATGCAAAGGATACTTCTCTTGTGTGCTGAGAAGTTGTCTCTGGGACCGTCACACTTGGAATTCCAGCAGATTACCCTATCATCAAGTCATCAGTATGCTGCTATTTGAATAAACACAGCTGTTGTTTTCCAAGAAATATGGCTAGGAGCAGCAAGGGAAAAAAAGGGCAATTAGTGTTATTGAAATGGAGGGGTACTCAGGATGGCATATATGTATTTATGAGAGTGTTCGTTTCCGAATAGTCTATTTACCATGCTGTGACTTAACAGTGGGGGAGTAATGATCCCCTCTCCAAAATCCTTGATACTTTACTTCATTTTGCTATTTGCCTAATATCAATGATGAATATTTTTCATAATTAAGTAAATACATACTTTAATTCTTATGACCTTGTGCTACCTTCTATCTAAAACATCTTAAAATTTTCAAGGCAACGTGTTCAAAGGACTCGTATATGTAAGAATAGACGAATAGGATAACATGTTTTTAAAGCTCTACTGATGATTTTTCATTAGTTTCCCTGCCTTTGGAATACCTGGAGAGCAAAGATGTGATGTGTCAGTGCTGGGAGTAAGGCTAGAATCTGGGGTCAAGGGAACCTTCAGCATGTTGTAATGAAAATAGTAGGAAACCAGAAAGATTAGACCATAAACAGTGAGGGTATTCTCTCTCCTGGATCTCAGCTTCTTTATCTGTAAACTGTCGAGACTGGTTGATGTGATCTTTCAGGTCCCTTCAAATTCCCTGATGCTTTTAATTTGGGCCTTTATTATTCAGGTATGACATTCAAAGCTGGGGAACACACTTAGTACAGAGATCCATTAGAACCAGTGGTTGTCATTTTTGTAAGTTTAACTAAAAACATATAAACATTCTAACTATTTTTGTGCGTCTAGTATAAATGAAGACAAGAAGTGGGGTGATTAATTAAGATGTTCTCAGTGCACCACTCATCTACAACAGTTTGTTTTGAACTTGCTTGGTCTTAGGGCTTTAGTCTATGGATAAGAATGCTGGTTCAGGAGTAGTGGTTTAGCAGGTGGGAAGGAGACAGAGAAGACTAGAGAAAGAACATCAAGGTTTCATTTCTGTGATAAGACTGCCAAAAAAAAGAAAATGAAGTTACAAATGTGATCCCTTCTTCCTGAGTGGGTCATAGTAGGTACTTTAAAATCATTTTATGAGAGAAGTACAGAAGGCACCAGCACCCACTTGCTTGGTGGCCATGGCTGCTTGAGTCATGTCCAGTAGCCAACGTATCGTCCACTTTTATTTCTTCTAAGTAGAGTTGACCTCTGACTTAAAAGTTAGTCCTCTCATGTTTAAGTTCAATGAAATGGAAAAATTTTAAAGAAACTTCACAGATTAAATGATACACATCAAGTGTATGGATATGTTGTTTTCCAGTGTTTTTGAGTAGATGTGAAAGAAAACTTCATATAACTCCATTCGGAAATCAACAAAAGCCTTCAAACAAGAATGACAAAGCAGCATGAGTAATGTTGGGGTCCATACAGGGATGAGGATGACAGGGCATTTGTTCCATAATCAGAACAGCAACCATCTATGCAATGTCTGAGGTCTGACTCTGTGACCTTGGGCCCAGCCACAAAATACTGTCACCCAAACCTAACTTGTCCTCATTAATAGTAACAGCACACAGTAGTTTAATGCTTTATACTTTCAGAGCTCTTTTGCATTTATTATCTCATCTCTGATCCATTTTTAGGATGGTGTTAGCCTTACCTCATGCCCTAGCATTTCATCATTCCTTTGCAGACATTATGGCTTTTAGTTGATAGGTCTCATTTTTCTACTCATATTTTGGGCAACCCGTTGAGGAGATGAAAATGACATTTTGGTTAGTGGTTTAACCAAATGACAAAGTTAAACTGAAATAGAAAGTTTCTAATGGGGTCAAATAATAAGTTCTAAGGGAATAAATTAAAGAAGGCTTGAACAGTGGTGGTTTCTCTCCCTATAACTCTATGTCAGGCAAATCATTTCCTACTCATTTTGTCATTTGATCCTTGTGGAAAGCCCCTCAAATAGGAGTTTATTATTAACTCCAATGTATAGATGAGGAAACAGACACTTGGGCAGTTTAAATGGCTTATAGAAGCCCACAGGGCCAGGGGTAGTGTGGAGATAATAACAAGTTCTATAAGCCATTGCCTCATTAGTAACTAGTTCTGTAAGCCATTGCCTCTTTCCATCATACCCTAGTGCCTCCCTGTGCATGAAAACTTTTCAAGCTGGGGCTTTGTGGGGTTTTTGTTGTTGTTGTTTTTGTTTGTTTGTTTGTTTTTTGCATCACTTTGCCTCTCAGAACTAATGCTAAAAGCACAGGAAACCAATTCTGAGTAATGTTAACAGTGCAAGGTTTACTATATGTTTTGCATTATCAGGACAGCATACATTACCCCAAAACTGGGGGAATTCAGAGAGAGTAGGTGTCAAAGGAACTAAAGCTGGAAAGTCTTCACTCTGTCACTGGGTCTCTTTTTCTATAAAGCAGAGAGAATATCTGTTTCTTTGGTATGTTGAGGTCCAGGGTACTATTTGAATTCTTCAGACAGAAGGCTTAATATTTAATTGTCAATTAAGATTGTTATGGGTTAACAATAATTGATGTGATATTATGGCTAGGATCCTGATGTTTAGAATTATGAAACATGCTAAAATTTGTCCACTCAAAAACATTATATGTTGCTCCTCTGGGTATAAGCTCCATGGGTTTTTAATTTAAAATATGACTGAATGGGATGCCTGGGTGGCTCAGTCGGTTAAGCGGCTGCCTTCGGCTCAGGTCATGATCCCAGCGTCCTGGGATCGAGTCCCACATCGGGCTCCTTGCTCGGCAGGGAGCCTGCTTCTCCCTCTGCCTCTGCCTCCCACTCTGTCTGCCTGTGCTCTCTCTCTCTCTCTCTCTCTCTAACAAATAAATAAATAAATCTTTAAAAAATATATGACTGACTGATGAAAGCAAGGAAGTTGAAGAATGAAAATGTCTCTTAGGTAGTTTTCTGTATTTGGTGTTTCTAGAAGCTATAAAGACTCATGTCTCACATATAAAATAGAGAGGGAGGGAAGAAGGAGATCAGGGCTGAACTGGACATAAATGACAGGGCAATGATAGAGTCACTTAAATCCAAAAGTAATATAATATGGGAATGGCTGTAAAGATCTGTTACTGCAACCCATACCCAGGACATCTTTGAGGGGCCACAGAGTCTATGGTTGATCTGTCACTCTGGGTCATTCATAATAATAGATGAAAGGTTCCCTGTAAAAGCCAGGTGTTGGGAAAATGCTACTCCTTTTCTTCCCAAGATTGGATAGGTTTGTGAAGGATCTGTTTGGCAGGCAAGTGGTCAGAAACTAGGCTCAAGGTCTTGTGCAGAGAGAGCACATTACCAAGGTAGCCACTTACCCACAGGTCTTCTCTCAGCAATTGGAGATTTTGGGTCAGCTCATATTTCTACCAAATATTTTCAATCTTGCTATGCCTTATTAAAGAGGATAATTAGTGGTTCAAATCCAGAAACTTGTAACTGGATTATAGCTAAAACTCATAACTGAAAAGGTGGCCAGAGATTTGGGGATGATAAGTTAGTCAAGCTTCTTTGCGACCAAGTAACAGAAACAAACTCTGGAAAGTTTAATATAAATTGAAGAATATATGAAGATATAGGAGAGTCTCACCTTAGATCTGAAAATCAGCTGGGCCCCAGTTCTAGTAATGGAGGACTTTGGGGAGCCTATAGTATTCTCTCTCATCTTGGATAACTTCTAGATATTTGCTGTTTCCTTCTTCCTACAGATATTCTCTGCTATTTGCCTATGCCATATAAATATGTTGTCATGCTTTCCTCACATGTCATAAGTACAATAAAGCAAGACACTATCAGTTCTAATATGTTTCCCAGGAAAAAAAAATATGACTGGCCTGGTTTTAATCACATGTCCACTTCTATTTGGTTCAAACATGACTATTGAGGGTTAACTTTCTGACCCTGTGAAGAGGTAGGAGGTTCCTAGAGAAGGGGAAATCATGATGAGCTGAGAACATACCATAAAATAGGTCTACTATACGTAGAGCTATAAGTAAGAGATTATACCAACAATTAGAAATAGGAAACCAGAACCAAATAAAAACAAGAGGGAACAAGTCTGCAGGGTATGGGATTGCCTTGAATATTGTGATCATGCTCCTCCTGATCATTTGGTGGGCATTAGAGAATGAGCTTGTTAAGTGCTCCCACAGTTATAAAGCAGGCAGGACAGAAAGCAAGTGTATGAGATAGGAGGAAATTGGTTCATAGCAAGGCTGAAAATATTTGGTAGATATATGAGCTGACACAAAAACTGCAATTGCTGAGAGAAGAGTTTGAGTTTGTGGTAAATGACCAACAATGAAGGAAATTTCTGCAAATGGGGATGTAGAGTAAGCAATGCAAGAGAACAGGTAAGGGGCATATTCAGCAAGGGGGCCCCACTAATGAAGGTTGCATTGTTACCTCTCCTTATCTGTTTCCACCTTAGTTTCTTCTCACATTCTTGAAAAGGTGCAGTGTGGCATGGGACCTGGGACAAAATGACAGGAGGCTAGGACCAGAAGCATGGAGGACAGTTTAGCAATTTATCTTTTAGAGGTTGAGTCTTGGCCCTGTGTCTGGAGTTAGTGAAATTGAATCTGGACAGAATATCTAGACCCCAGCCAGGAGGCCTATGTCTTATCTGAGGCATTTGCACATTGCTCTCAAGCTAGAAAATCTTTTCTAATGTTCAGTGGCAGGCTGGCTGACCTTGTTGATACACTCAATGTTGGCTGAGAGGCAGGTGAAGGCATGAATGACTCTGGCAGAAGGTGTAGCTGAGCAATAGATGAACTTTTGGTTATAATGCCATTATTGGTGTTTGAGTGAACTGTTAGTGACATTTATAATCCCCAACCCCAAATACTTCCTTTTATCTTTCATATGTTTTTCAGTTTTCCTCCCCTTGATTCTTTTCTTCTCTTCCATTGTTGTAAATCAATAACATTTGAACTGCACTTTTGAGTATTTTTAAAAAATGCATGAAGCCTTTTGTAACACAATAGTTCTTTTTCTAAAGCAAATAATTACTTCCTAATTGTTCTGTAAGATTGTAGCTTATTCCATATATTTTTAAAGCAGGCAGCACCTGCAAAGTGATCATCTTACTACCATTTCGTTAATCAGGCAACATGTCTATAGGACAATTCCAATTAAATTTTTAAAAGATTCAATAATGGAAACAGAGTGAGGAAAATGGGGAATATATATTGCACAAAGCAAAATTGTTTGGAAGTAACATTTTATGTGGCCTCCCCCAGGTTTCAGTGGCTTTTAAAGAGATGGTTCCACACCTTGACTAACTATCCAACCAAAAGTTTAAATCCAAGGTGGTTTTTACAATGATGGCTCCATTTCAAAATGTTCTTATTATGAGATGAGAGCACCCAAACAGAGAGGTGAACATTTAAGGTATAGAGCAGATAATGAAGCTGCACTAATACAAAGCAATTGCTCTGCATTAGACTCTAGAGAGTTGAATTATACAATTCATATCTAAGAGTAAGATGAGTTCCATACTAAGCATGTTTCTCTGTCTCTGAAACCGGGCAGGAGAATTTATAAATGCATCTCAACTATCCTCCTGAAAGAGCATTATTACTGGTCTGCAGCTACAGATCGCTCTGTTCTCTCTTGAATGTCCCTGGTTATTAATTCTCAAGCAGTTGAAAGGAGGCTTTGAATTGGAACCTATCCCGCAATGCCCTTTATGTGGTGTGACTCTCAGAGGCCTCTGCCTCCCACACTTCGGCAAAGACGCACGTTACACTTTTCTTCTTTTTAACAGCAGTGCCTGGAGCTGGGTAGAGATGGGAGAAGATTCTGGGTAATAGGCCTGATTACAAAGGCTTTTGGAAGTGTTGATAGGAGGTTAGATCTGGTGGAAGGAAAGATCTTTCAGAATGCCGTATGGCCCAATATTTATTCTGGAGATAATCCTGTCCACAAGAGGTGCTTCTATTTCATTCAAATTCAAAGGGATTGAATATTCATATAAAACTTTAAGTTGAAAATCTGAGCACAGCCTGGGGTTTGCAGAACTAAATAAAGCCATCAAAGTCTCTTTTCTCCACCATTACTGCTTTCTCACTATTTAGAGTCCATGGAAAATTTATAATCCCTTTGTGAACATAGAAGACACTGAAATGGTAATTATTGGCTCATCCTAGGTACATATTTAGTGGCCAGAACTTTTCTGGTTTTAACTTTTAGCCAGTTTCATGTGAGGCCCCAGGGTCAACTCTTAGCTCATTTGGTGATAATATTTGGGTACCCTCTCAGTTGTGTGTAATAACTACAGAGTAGAGGTCAGAAGTTTAAGCCCTGGGGAAGCAAGACAGGGCTAAGCAAAGTTGATGGAATTCCCAAAGGACATTGGCAAGTACCAAGATTTGTCAGGCAAATGGAAAGAAAAAGTTGTTCAGACAATCACAGAAGGGAAGAAAGGACAGAGGAGCAGGACCAGGAGAAAGGAGTAAGTGGTAGGAAGGATGGATGCCCCTAATTGTTAGTGGTTCTGTGCTTGAGCAGCTTCCCACGGGCTTACCAAAGCTGTTTATAGGTTTGTGTCTTATTTTGTTTTGTTTTGTTTTTGAAGTGTGTTTTCAGTGATTTCAAATTGGTTACTTATAATTGGCACTATGAGAGTATTTACACCACAGAAACTGTCAAACACTATAAAGCATTGCCCACCCTTCCCCCAATCCCCAACCAAGAGCTGGTTGTTAAATATCTACTAGTGCAGTACTGGTCTTATTTGTTTCTTTGTGACACGAGTGGCCTATATTGTCACATGTGTCACAGCAGGAGAGAGTTTGGGAGAGGCTGAATTAGTCGGCCAGGGGGCAATTCCAGGGCCAGAAATAAACAGGAGTTAATGTTCCCACAGCTGCCAGAAATCAGAAGCAGGTTAAGATCATAGAGAGATGAGGTCAAACAGGTGATAAAGGTATATTTCCAGGCATTTTGCAGATAATACGAGTAGGATCTTACTTAACCTTCTTAACAGCAATGGTTGAGAGAAGTTAAGTCTACATAGCATAAGGAAGAACAATTCAGAATTTGTTTTGTCCCAAAGTCCTAATTCTTTTTTTTTTTTTAAGTTTTTTTTTTTTTTTTTAATTTATTTGACAGACAGAGATCACAAGCAGGCAGAGAGGCAGGCAGAGAGGGAGAGAGGAGGAAGCAGGCTCGCTGCGGAGCAGAAAGCCCGATGCGGGGTTCGATCCCAGGACCCTGAGATCATGACCCGAGCTGAAGGCAGAGGCTTTAACCCACTGAGCCATCCAGGTGCCCCCCAAAGTCCTGATTCTTAATGTCCACACTGTAAAGTTCCTCTGTAGCCCAGACTTAGCTCTCAGCATCTCTGCTGCTCTACAGAACCTCGGTGTCCAATTAGGCAGATAGTGCTCTCTATAGTGTTTGGGGTCACCATCCACATTGTAACCTATGTGAATGGTACCTCATAAAACCTACCTGTGAATAGTGCACACCCTGTACAAGTATACACAGCAGATGTGCCTGCGGGCACTTCCTACCTGTATAAAGATGAAGAGTGGCTTTAGCCAAAACATCACCTGCTCCACTCCAGAGCAAAAGAATTTTACCCATCTCTTCTAGATTTGTAACCTTTCTTTATTTCTACCATATATTTATTCATTTGCTCATTCAAAAAATGATTGTTAAAGGCCTGTTTGTACTGTGGTAGAAAGTGAAAATATAGTAGGGGAGCCTGGGCGGCTCAGTAGGTTAAACCTCAAACTCTTGATTTTGGCTCAGGTCATAATCTCAGTGTTGTGAAATCCAGTGCCATGTAGGACTCTGTGCTGGGGGTAGAGGCTGCTTAAGACTCTCTCCTGCTCTCCCCCTTCCTCTGCCTCCTCCTATAATCCCCCACTCCTGCTGGCTTGCACATGTTCACTCTCTCTCTCTTTCAAAAGAAAGAAAGGGAAAAAAAAAGAAAAGAAAATACAGCAGAGTCGCCTGAAGAAAATGGGGGTGAGGGAGCACCATGCAAGTGTCTAAGTTGGAAGGTGCAGGGGAGCAGACATGAAGATGTAAATCTGAAGACTGTGGATGGGTGGCCCACACTTTCTATACCATCATGGAAACTTCATTGTTTCGAATATTTTGAATAAGCAAAAGCATTAATCTGGCAACTTTTTTCCCTGTTTTTTTTTTTTTTTTTCCTTCTTCACATTATGTCCCTGGCCCTTACCTAGGAAATTGCCTAAAGACCTAATTGCAGACGTTAGTGGACTAGATAGTCTTCCTTCAGAGATCCTGACACTTTCTCTGCTTCTATCCCTGAGGTGAAACTATCTTATATATAATAACATTATATGGTATAATGTTATAAATTATAAGCATAATTTAATTCTGTTTATTGAAGTGCCTGCCATTTAGTCTAAGGAGGAGCTAGAGTGAGGAATGTGTGGTTAGGGAAGCCATACATGCAAAAAGTTTAAGTCCAAAGTTCTCAAAGTCTGGTCTCTAGAAAAATATCAGTATCACTTGGGAAATTATTAAAAATTCACACTTTTTGAGCCCCAGCCCAGACCTACCAAATCAGAAAATCTGGGGGTGGGCCTCGCTATCTGTGTTTTGACAAGCCCTCCAGGTGATTCTGTTATTAGTTAAAGTATGAGATTCACTAAGTTAAGTAATATCAACAGATGAAGCTAATAACAATTGAACAAGCAAATTTTAAGTGGAGCAATACAGAATTATGTAATTAACTTATCTTGGTCAAATCAGCACTAGTTTGGATCTTGGGGTATATTTTTTCTTTTCTTGCTGAGTTCTTAAAAACCAGAAGTGTTTCAGTATCCACACTACTTTTGCAAATAACCATTAGATGGATTTGTAAAAAGATTGATTGTACACTTTCATTTCCTCAAGCAGTCATTTATTCATTAAGATAATACTAATTCTCCGGGCAGCAGACAAAAGACTAGAAGACATACACCAGCTGAAGGAAATGAAAAGGCGACAAGGCTAAGAGAACAAAGATGAGGATTGCCACGGTCCAGAGGTCCAGAAGGTGGCTGTGGAGGAAGCGTTTTTTATGCTCCTGCTTCTATTGGATCCTTCAGGAAATGAAAGTGTTTTGTGTCTTTTCATTTCCACTTCAAGGAACATGGAATAATGATTTTCTTCTGTGGAGGATCTTAAATTTAAGCAGATAAAAAATTGGTCTTGACTATACACATACAAAATCAAAGTCCACAAATTTAATTATTGCTTCCCCTGATTAGTTGATCTTCTGTCATATTTACCTCTTTGGTGTAGAGGGTGAAGGGTTACCTCTACTTTTAAATTCCTTTGATGTATCAGGAATGGCAATACACAAAAAAAGTTTTCATTTACTCATCAATAAGTATTTACTAGGCTTATCATGTTATCAAACTAAGATGCTGTGAAAGATACAAGATAGAGGGCAACATGAACCCTAACTTTAGTGCATTCAGAATCTACCAAGAAAAGACTGCTACTGCGCAAGTAAGCATAGTAAAACTTAAAAGTGAATTTTCCATAAGATGGTCAAAACAAAGGACAATGAAAGCTCAGAAAAGTGTTCCTTCTAGCTTTGGTCAATTTGGTCTACAATCACATCAAATCCTTATTAATTAGGTTCTTATTCTCTTTTTTACTGTCACTGGTAAACTAAATTGCTGCGAAAATAATCCTCCCCCATGGGAGATCTTACAGACAGACTCTCAATGCCCTGCCAAGTTGCCCAGAATTTAGCTCTGAAAAGAATGGCCAAAGAGGTCAAAGAGGCTAGCAAGAGATTTTGAAGAATTTGGTCTTTAAGGGTATGAGTGTGTACGATGCCAAAGCCTGGGGGGTAGGCAGCTGAGGTCAATTGGTATTAATTGCTAACACCTAGAGGTAATTAGCAGTAATTACCCAAAGGCGTGAAGGGAGCAGCCAAACAGATTTAAAGGCAGGATTTCCAGAAGCTCCAACCACACCAGGAACCTAAGATGTTCTAGGTAAGAGATAATAAATGAGTTTTCTACAGTAATTTACTTAAAGAGTGTTTAAATTGCACTACAAAAGATCCCTGAAGGAGGCTTATGTATATTTTATTAAAACTTACAGCTCCTCCCATCCAGAGGTGGTGTTTATTTGCCAATCCCTTGAGTCTGAGCTGGTCTTATGACTGGCTTTAACCAATAGAATGCAGGGAAAATGAGATTAGTTTACTTATGCTTGTAGGTCTTAAGAGACCTTTCAGCTTCCACCTTCACCTTCCAGGAACGCTGCCCTGAGATTATCCTATGAGGAAGTTGTCTAACTACTGGACAATCAGCAACATTGTGGAAAAGATCTAGGCATCCCAGTGGACGGCACCAACTTCACACTTACAAGTGAGTGTGTCTTGGATTTTTTTTCAGCTAATGATGTACCTTGCAGATTTGATACTCAAAATAGATTCTTTTTTTAACACCTTCCTCCCCTCTATGGAAAAATCATTTTCACTAATAATAATTATAATTTTATTGCTATCTTTTAAAAGAAACAATTGGCAATAAAATAATGAATACATATCAATTTGAAAGATTCAGAGCAAAATATTTTGTGAATTAAATTAGTTAAATTAATGAATTAAACGTTGTTTACCAAACAAAAACATTATGCTTGAGAATTCTTTTTTTTTTTAAGATTTTATTTATTTATTTGACAGAGCTCACAAGTAGGCAGAGAGGCAGGCAGAGAGAAAGGGGAAACAGGCTCCCAGCCAAGCAGAGAGTCCGATATGGGGCTTGATCCCAGGACCCTGGGATCATGACCTGAGCTGAAGGAAGAAGCTTTAACCCACTGAGCCACCCAGGTGCCCCTGCCTGACAATTCTTACTTTGTCTCACCTTTAACAAGCTTTAGTATAAATAAAATCTCCGAGGAGTCATTGGGCAATGATTGTAAAGACAAGGAAACAGAACTCGATATCATTGTTAATTTCAAATCTTAAAAGAATATGTAGTACCAGAGGGTTGGAGGTACAAACTGCAGACAAGGAAAGTTTGGACAATTTTAAATCATTATGAAATTATTCTTAAACATGTGTAGCTGATACTGTGTGCGTTGGGGCACCAACTGTAGTGAATTCTCTAAATTAACTTCCTAATAGAATGCAATGTTTTATTAAAGGACATGTAATAAAATATACTATTTTGAAGCTTATGTATGTATTATTAAAACTCAAATACTCCAGCATTGCTCAGAAATTCAAACAATGCTACAAACTGTCCTTCTAAAATTCATGTGTTAAAACTTAATCTCCAAGGTGATGGTATTAAGAAGTGGGGCCTTTGGGAGCTGATTAGGTAATGGAGGTAGAGCCCTCATTAATGAGAGTAGTGGCCTTCTAAAAGAGACCTGAGCAATCAGATAAAGACAATTATCATATGATCTCTCTGATATGAGGAATTTGAGAGGCAGGGTTGGGGGGACAGTTGGGGAGTAGGGGGGGAAAAATGAAACAAGTTGGGACTGGGGAAGGGAGACCATAAGAGACTCTTAATCTCAGGAAGCAAATTGAGGGTTGCTCAGGGGTGGGAGTGGAGGGATAGGGTGGCTGGATTATGGACATTGGGGAGGGTATGTGCTATGGTGAGTGCTATGAATTGTGTAAGACTGATGATTCACAAATCTGTACCCCTGAAGCAAATAATACATTATATGTTAATAACAAAAATTTAAGAAAAATTAAAAGTGACCTGAGAGAGTTCCTTAATACCCTCTGCTGTGTGAGGACACCTCAAAAGAATGGCCATCTATGAACCAGGAAGCAGGTTCTCACCAGAAGCTGACCATGCTGGTGCCTTTATCTCTAGACTTCTAGACTCCAGAACTGCGAAAAATCAATGTCTATTGTTTATAACTAACCTGATCTGTGGTAGTTTGTTATAGCAACTGGAATAGAATAAGATGACCAAGAATTATTTTTCCCTGGAGAGGAATAATTTATCACTGACAGTATTCAGAAATATTGGCACATGATGATAATCAAAAGTAGGCCGACTTTGTTATTTTTATTGTTCTGAAATTCCACAAACAATAGACCTGATTGCCTGTACCATGGGTGGACTGCTTCTAGACATTTCAGTTCCCATCTGATTGCAACACCATGGACGAATGAGGTAAGAGTGGCAGAATTGCTGGGCCAATCCAAAGAACTGTCAGAAATAATAGGTGGTTATTCTACCAAGTTTTGAGGTAATTACACAGCCATAGATAACTGGTAAAGGGAATAATCACTTAGAGCAATTGGCCTAGATTTTTCCTCCTGAAGCCAGAAACAGAGGAGCTCTGAATATATACTGATCTCCATCTTTTAAGTTGAAGGTAAAGATTTAGAGAATATATGTGTATGTTGTAGCTTATTAAAAAAGATGAAGTTATCTTAAGATAGGAGAGGTGATTTAAAAAGGAAACAAGAGAAAAATGTTTCTGTGGGAACTGGAGATTTAAAATTATGAAGATGCTGGTAAGTGGGAGAATGTTTCCAAAACAAAAACAAAGAAAACAAAAACAAAAGCAAAACAAAACACAAAAACAGTGCGTAACCTCTTAGGATGAATCCTTTATACTGTCTGGGGTATGAAACCAGACATTCTGGAGTGGGATCTGAATATCCCTAAAATGATGAGGAACCATTCTAAATATTAGAAAGACAGAAAACTCTGTCCTCCAAACCAGGAGGACTAGCACATTGTGGGGATTGATATTTTCCTGTCACGAAGCTTTAACATAGCTTTTACTTAGTTGGTAGGTAATTTTATTGAGAAATATCTAAGACAAGGGAAAAATTTGGCATAAATGAAGTCCACTAATAACTTTTATGTAGTTTTCAATTGTATAACCAAAGATAGATGCTGTTTCCATAAACAATACTGAAAAGTCTACAATTAGGAAACTGAAGTCACAGAAAACTGGAGTTACTTTAAACATTTCCTTTCATTAATTTTATGATTCTTATAACTTTTTTTATTTTCATGATATTCCAAGCATTTCTTACTCAAAGAATGGATTTCTTTGGTCATAATTTGGTAAAGATGAGGTGCATATTGTGAAAATTGGAAAGACTGCAGATACTGGATAGTCTGTTCAGGTGAAAATAAGCTGAAACTTGTAGATATGAGAAATTCTTGGAAAAATGAAGAGCTGTATATTCTAGCTGCTGTAAAATGCAGAGGATGTCTATAAGTCAAAGAACAATGATGGTAGATGTGCTAGTGACAAGGGATGATCATTGCTGGCAATTATCTCAGGTGGTCAATGGCAAACAGAACTTGAAAACTTAATTTTGAATGGTGAATATAAACTCTCATGTATCACTGAGACTTAATGGGTAGAAATTTAGGAATATAATATTGGCAATGAGAAGTATATGGCTTATTCAAACAACATGGAGTATCAGGGCATACACAGTAAAATGTGATAATGCGATTTATAATAAATATATATTTGGCCTTTGTCCCCATTTCTGGAAAAGCTCCTAAATCCCTTGGAATTTATTGAGTGAAGAGAGCATAAAGGTGTCTTTTGTTAATGAGGTGACTTTTGGATTGCACCTGGGTCAGGGGGCTGGTTGCCTGTGGAGTCAACCATGTGATTAGAAAGTGGAAATTTTCAAAACTCTCTCCTCTAGCACCTCCTGGGAGGGAAGAGGGGTCTGAGATTGAGTTCAGTCCCCAGTGGCTAATGACTTACTCAATCATGCTTATATAATTAAGCATCCATAAAAACTCAGAAGGCCAGGATTCAGAGAGCTTCCCAGTTGGTGAATACATAAAGATTTGGGCAAAATGGTGTGCTCAGAGAGAGCATGGAAGCTCTGTGCCCTTTCTTCATATCTTGCCCTATACATCTCTTCCATTTCACTGTTCCTGAGTTATGTCCTTTTGTAATAAACTGGTAATCTAGTAAGTAAAATATTTTTCCGAGTTCCATGAGCTGCTCTAGCAAATTAATCAAACTCGAAGGGGGTCATGGGAACCTCTAATTTATAGCCATTCCATCAGAAAAACCTGGACTTGCAATTGGTATCTGAAGGGTGTATACATGGGTGGGGAGGGAGTCTTGTAGGACTGAGCCCTTAAATTGTAATCTAAGTAGGGCATTCTTGGAACCTCTAATCTATAGCCTAGGTCAGAAGCACAGGTGAAACCTGAGATTGAAGTTGTCATCTGAAGTGGAGGGCAGTCTTGTGGGACTGAGCCCTTGACCTGTGGAATCTGACCCTATCTCTGGTAGATAGTGTCAGAATGGATTTGAATTGTGGGATACACAACTTGTGCTTGAAGATTATTTGATGGGGTAGAGAACACCTCTTACCCCACCACTCTGCACACGTACGCACACACAGGAATTGTTGGATGGTCACAATCCTTTCTGTAAAATAATCCATTTTTAATAGAGCAAAGGTATGATGAATGGTGGAGAAATCTGGGAAAGGATATAAAGAGAAAAAGAGACCTGATATTTCTGTGGAATGGTTTAAAGCCTGCACGGTTAGAGAATGAAAATGAGGTTTTCATGATAAAGATTACAAAATTGGTAAAGAGGCAATATACAAAGTCATGGCAAAATTTTAATTAATGTCCATGCATTGTTAGAAGTCTATTGAAATGGGAGTTGGTACATATTAATTTTCTTGGTGACAATAAACTTAATAATTATGAAAACATGAAAGGAAACTCTATTGTGGGCTTATCAATAAGAAAAAAACATAGGTTGATTAAAGAATTTGTCAGGAAATTTGGGTTGGAAGTGACTAGGACATGAGAGATACTCTTCATAGGTCAGGCAGGGGGAGGTGGACTTGGCCAGACCTGATTCCCAGCCTTCTCAAATGGGTTTACTTCAGAAACTTAGGAGAATCAAGTTATAATTCTATAGTCAAGGATTCAAAGTGAACCAAAGCTAAAATAAGGTAGAAGCACCTAATAACAACAGTGGATAATTGAGTTTCTACTACAAGCTCATTACGTTCGAGGCACTTTGAATATGCTATTTCTAGAAAAACATTTTGGTTTCACATTTACCACAGACCTGGCAGAGGAGAAATGGCATTGGAGGTGTGTGAGTGGAGAGGGTGGGGAGACCAGTGTGCACTTACAGATAAGCTCAGATATTTTTAAAGACCAAATGTGGGGGGGCACCTGGGTGGCTCAGTGGGTTAAAGCCTCTGCCTTCGGCTTGGGTCATGATCTCAGGGTCCTGGGATCGAGCCCCACATCGGGCTCTCTGCTCAGTGGGGAGCCTGCTTCCCTTCCTCTCTCTCTGCCTGCCTCTCTGCCTACTTGTGATCTCTGTCAAATAAATAAATAAATAAAATCTAAAAAAAAAAAAAAGACCACATGTAGAAAGTAAAGGAAGGCATCCCGAATAAAGGGTAAATGTAAAATTGTGGCTCAAAGCTGTAGGAAAATGTTATGAATATACTGTGCTCAACATATGCTGAGACTTGAGAAAGATGTCAACCTAGAATAATTCTCAAAAGGAGGAATTAGGGGCTGCTTGTGGTACATCCCAGATAGCAGTGACAGACATGCTGTTCAATACTCTTATTTGCTTCCTTCTGTTAGGAAAAAGCTTCAAACTGGAAAGAGAGCAAATATAACTAAGCAGTGTTTCAATGTGTGAGGTGGGGGATAAATGGCAATGAGAAACTTGCCGTTTTGAATGTTTGTGTCTCTTGATCTTGGCCCTGAAGGGACTTGCAAGAGCTATCCTGGGAATACTGTTGGTGATATTTGTGTACTCATGTTGCTGAGAGAATGAACCAACTGAAGCTAGATACTCTACTTTTGAAAAGAATACAAGTGAGCTCTAGGAGCTAATAGAATTTTCTTGTTTTCTTCATGCTTAGTTGTTTTCCTTCTCTGATTCCATTGAAATGACCTCATCCTGGTACCACAATAGTTAACATACTGTCATAACTTTTTGCTTTTATCATATCTAGACTGCAGTGTCCTTGAAGGTAAGGACTGTCTTGTATTCATTGTTATTTCTCCAGGGTCTGTCACAGTGCACTGAATCACAGTGAGGATTTCTGCTTATTAATCAGTCTCTTGCTCTCATACTCCCTCTTCATTGTCTTCTCTCTTCTATTCTTTCCATTCAACATCATGGTTAGCTTTAATACAATTAAAAGCAAACTTCTTGCTAAGTTTATGGAACTTTGTTTCTCTCTCTCTCTCCTTCCTCTGTCTCCCCCCTCCCATCTCTCTCTCTCTGCCCCCACCGGTCTGTCTCTCTCTCCCTGCCCCTCAGTTTTTCTTTTCCCCTCCCTTGGTCTCCTCCCTCACCATCCCCCAGCCCCAGTCTGTCTCTGGTCTCTATATGTGTGTCTCTCTCTCCCTCCCTCTCCCCATCAGTCTGTCTCTTTCTCTCTCTCCCCCTCCCCCTCAGTCTCTCTGCCCCCAACCCTTGTTCTCCCCCTCCTCGAAGCCCCTGGTCTGCCTCTGGTCTTTGTCTCTCTCTCTCTCTCTCTCCCTCCCTCCTTCCCTCTCTCTCCATCAATGTGTTTCTTTCTCTCTCTCTCTCTTTCTCTCCCTCAGTCTCTCTTCCTTTCTCTTTTTTTTCTTTCCCTTCAAAAAAGAGACTACGATCATTTAGCTAGTGATTCCATGTAGGAATTGCTTCCAGGCATTTGTTGGAAAAATACCTAAATATTTTTATAGATCTTGAATTCTGGTAAAAATCAGTTGAGAAAAAAATGGAAAAAATCATAATTCTCCTGCAAGAATTAAAGCTTAGCAGTGAACATAAAGAATCCACTGGTGTCAGGTTGAAATGAAGAGCAGGAAATGCTGATGTGTAATGTTGAAGCCACTGAGGTTAAGGCCACCATATTCTAGAACTGGACACATATTATAGTGGCATACAGAAGAGTTTCACAGCTTGAAAAATTCCCTGAAAATCTGCCTGCTCATCCCATCTCCCCCCTCTCCCATAACCCTGAGAATCACTGGTCTTTACCATCCTTATAGTTTTGCCTTTTTCAAAGTGTCCCATAGTTGGAATCATACACTATGTAGCCTTTTTAGATTGGCTTCCTTCACTTGGTAATATGCATTTAAACTTCAACTATCACACAATTTTCTAACTCTGTTTAGATTATTTACATAATATGCCAAGGGTATCAATAAATGAGAGGGTCTACATATCTTGACCCCTGAAACTCTTCTAGGAAAGTTAATTTCTCAAAATTTTGATTTCCTCATTAGTAAATGGAGGGTATAAAGCAAAGAAATAAAATATTACTGTCAGTAAAAGGCTTATGTTTGGTTCTTTCCCATGAGGGACAGAGGGAGTTCCTATGGCACTTGATTCCTTCTTTTTGGGAATAATTTAGGAGAGACTTCATTTACTACTCCTAAGACCTGTCCATGGGAAACAGGGTGCTGAGAGATTATAGACCAATATGCTCTTGAATATAGTCAGGAAGGAGAAGCTGAATTTAGAGGGAATTAGGATTCAAGATTCAATGTATGTTGAAGGTTTAGGACGGGCTGGGTGGTAGAATAAAAAATGAGTGTGATAAGTCTTCATGCATTCGTAGAGGGTGTTTGGCATGCTCAGGTGTCCCATGGATTTTCAGGGCCTAGTGTCATCTTCACACGGGGTATTTGTTATATGTATTATACATTTTTTTGTGGTTTTTTGTTTTTACAAAATGTTTTGTTGCTTGAATAGCATGCCAGATATTTTTGTTTGACTTCCAGATATATTTTCTATCTTTTTCCACACTCTCTCCCGGAAGACTGATCTGTGCAGACCACAATAGGTCCCACTCAGGTACAGAGATTGTTTCATGCTCCTGTCAAGTTCTAAGATATTTCCTGAAGTTTGGAGAGAGAGGTGGGGGCAGTGAATTATGTCACAAAGCAACTAACCATAAAATGAATGCATTGTGAGAGATCATAGAAGATTGTATGGATTGTGTTCTTTACATGTTCAGTTTCTCTGTCTAGTAGGTGCAGAAATGATAGGCACAATTATCACCACATGTTCCATTCTGAGGGCTAAGAGTATTTTGGTTGTCTTTAAAGATTAATTGTGGCAAAACAGTACAAAGTTGTTTCAGTTTTAGAAAGGGACATCTGGGTTGGGACAGTCATATTTTTTACCCCTTTTCCTTCCTTCCTTCCCTTTTCCTTCCTCCCTTCTCCCCACTGCTTGAATAATGTAAAATGAGCACTGGTATAAAAGCATGGGTATCTGGAAAGCACAAATTTCTCAGAAAGGACTGCCACCTAAGCAGAATTTGACACTAGCTCTTGGACTCTTCCTTCCATTTTAATGATCTCCAGGATATAGTCTTTAGATATCAACAGATAAACAGAATCCTTTAGCTAACTGATAGTGAAAACCTTACCTAGATGGATTACATTTTATTTTTAAGCTCAAATTTACAACACATGATGTATATGTGATATTTTGCTACAGTGGAGGTTATATTTTTTCTAATTTCTTTTCCATTATTCATATTACTAATTGGTTATATTTAAGAAATAACAGGTTATTTGGCCCTTGGGGGAAAGTCCCCAATAATGTCTCTTACCTGTATTGTTTGGGATCTAGAAAGCAAGCTGATTCACTTCCAGGTATTATTAAAATGTTTAAATCTATTCCATTATTGTTAACAGGAATTTTTAAGAAAATGTTTCAAGAAATATAGGCTAAATCATAATATAGTCGAGTGAAATCCCTTATTTCAATTACTGCAATTTATACTTCTCTATAATTTTTACCTATTCTCTTGTATGCCACTAGCATAGCAAATTTTCATTATATTGTCATATCTTAAATTTCTGATGAGTAATTACTTTAGTGACTGCAAAGATTCCCACATAAATGGCTAAGTTCCATCCACCCATTCTCTATTCATTCATTCATTTATGTTCCAAGAAATGTACTAACATGTGGAAAAGCAAAAAAAAGAAACAAAATTACTACTCCATGAACTCACCAAACTAAATAGGCAAAAAAAATAGACAATGTGATGTGGTCAGGCTGCTAATTTAGGTAAGGGCGGTCAGGGAACGCTTTTTGAAGGAGAAGGGGCAAGAAGTCAGAAGCTGGGGACTGGGGAAACCGTAAGGTGTAGTTGAGCTAAAGTGTAACTGGGAGTTACCTGAATGATTGGGGTAATGAAGATCTGAAGCTGAAGCTTATGCATTGACATAAAAGTCTGAGAGATGTCGTATTTGGGGAAGTATAATGTACATCATGAATACATCTAGAACCTGGGGGATAGGGGAGAGTCATGAAAGATGTTCCCAGAATTACAGGAAGGTACTAGGTCATAAAAGCTCTCTTATGAGCTGGGAAAGTTTGCAATGTTCGCAGAACACCCTGGCAAGCCATTGATGGGTGTTGAGCAGAGGACATATTGGAGATGAACAGATAAGTATGTTTTGTAATTTTTATTTATAAACTTATTTTGAGTAGGGTATTTTCTATTTCCTTCTATGTAACCCCTCCTATTTATTGGGTTTTTATTTATTTCAACTCTTTGTTCTGAGACTAACAGTCTACAGCCAGTTTTAGATTGTTGTCCGAAGCTTCCATCCCATGATGACATTGGGGGACATTCCAGATATAGTTACCAAAGCTGAAGAGCACTTGGTAGGGTGATGGTTATAAGACTGGTCTGTTTCTTTTAGCTCTGTTTGGTGGTCAGCTTCTTATAAGACCTAGACCAAAAATAAAACCATTACTTTCTTTTAATGTCCATTTGTGTGTGCGTGAATCTTGTTTTAGCTCCTCTTTTCACAAAGTAGCCTGGGTCTAATACTCTACCTGATATTGGACACCTTTAGTCCTTATCATGCTGGAAGAAATGAATTCCTAATTGTCTCTGCTTGCTTCTGGAACCCAAGCTCAGGAGACCAGGGCCTTCATACTTGTATAGCATTGGATTTCTGTTTTATTTCTACTCTATGGAGACCCTTACTTTTTTGTGGTATATGTTGGTGTGTATGTGTATATATGGCTATTTCTTTTTAAATTTTTCAATTTTGTATGTTACATAATATCATTTTGTGTTTAGAATAGTGGGAAAGTCTGAAAATATGAACTGCCACTTGACTGGAAATTCGTCATTCTCTGTGGAGAATTTCAAACTTTTCTTTTTATATGTCCTGTTTATTTTTTGTTAAACTTACTCCTAATTTTTTAAAGATATTAGTGTGTGATATCTCATCATTATAATTTCAACCTGGCTATTTTTTGTGCAAAGAGAAACTTCTATATATATATACATCTACAATAATATATATGTATATAAGTACATATATTTGCAATCAGTACCTTAAATTCTATTGTCCAATAGTATTCATGTTATATTTGCTAGTGTTTCTATAAATATAATTTTAATATTTAAAAATACAAATTTTGCCTATTTTCTAATAACTATACTTTGTTGTTTAAATATGATAATTAACTTCAAGGATATTATTGCCTTATTACTAATGTTAATGGAAATAATGTTTTACCATACTATATGATTCATTATCTTTTTTTGATCCATCCAATTATAAATTTTAAACTACTTTTCACATTACTCTATAATCATTAACAATGATTTATACCTTAAAGATTATATTTTAACTTATACATAAGCACTCACTTATTTCATTTTTATTATATAATCAAGGCTTTTTATTTAAATATGGGTTACTAGTTGGATATTTACATCTTTTCTTTATCATAAACTATACCTATAAAACATTGTGTGTGATTTTTTTTAAGTATCTAAGATTTTAAGGTATTTGTAAAGCAATATGATTGCATAATACTTAAAAACTGTATGACCTTATCCCAAACCATTATAGTTTTCTGAAGTACTTTTTAATGGCTCATACTTCTGGGTCATTCTAAACAATCTAACTTAATTTTCTCAGAAACAACTCTTTTTCGGCACTTAAATTTTCATTGTTGTAGCATATAATTTACTTATGTTATAGCACACTATTACTAATATAAATAGCTTTCAGAACACAGAACTTAGCAAGTATACATTCAATAAGTTGGAGCAAAAGTGGATGAATGCATTGAATAGTAGTTTAGTATCTGCCAGGATTCACAAATCCATGATCAGTAATTTCTTTTTTGCATGAAACCCGAGCAATTATTATTCCTAGAAGTTGACCAAGTAAATGTCAATTAAATATGCTTTTGAAAAATATGTATATCTGTCAAGTCAAGGAAGGTCATAGCATTGAGTTTATTTTTTAAATTAGAATCGTCTATTGAATTGCAATATTCATTATTTTAATTTTTGTAATTACAATATATTTCTTCTAATGTGAGATTTTATGCTTCTAATATTAAACCATCTTTGCATTCTGGGTATATTACTATTTAAATTTTATTATCATAATACATTTATTAAGAGTTTATTAATTTGATTACATTATCATTTTAACATATCCTAAAATTAGTGGCTATCACTTTATCTAGGATTCTTGTACAGAAATTCATACGTGAAATTTGTCTATAACTGTTGCAATCTGCCATCGTACTTTGGCAATTTTTAGATTCTTTCGAGAACTCAAACTTGAGTAGTGTTATTCTTTGAATTTTGTCATGGATGGAGTTTTCAAATACAGGCATACCACGTTCTCTTGTGCTTGGCTTTATTATGCTTTGTAGATAGGTTTTTTGAAGGTTAATGGCAACCCTACAACAGGCAAGTCTACCAGTGCCATTTTTCTAACAGCATTTGCTTACTTCATGTCTCTGTGTCACATTTTGGTAATTCTTGCAATATTTCAATTTTTCATTATTTGGTATGGTGATCTGTGATTAGTGATTGTATGACTCACTGAATGCTCAGATAATGGTCACCATTCTTTAACAAGGAAGTATTTTTTAAATTAAGGTATGTACATTAGACATAGTGTCATTGCACACTTAATAGACGTTACTGTAAACACAACTTTTATATTCATTGGGAAACCAAAAATTCATTTAACTCACATTACTGCAGTGATCTGGAACTGAACTTGAAATATCTCCAAGGCATGCCTCTAGATGTTTCCTACATTGAGAAGTTTCTTATTAATAACCACTATAGCATTAGTATCAATCATTGCTACCACCTATTTCCACTCAGCCATCCTGACATTTCTCCAGTCTCTAGTGGAGTGCTTCTGTCATTTTTTGCTTGAACAAATAAATGATGACTAAAATGAAATCTTATGCTATATATCATCTACTGAGTAAATGGTAGGGCTGGGAATAGCTTTTTCTTATTTAACACACATTTTCTCCTATACCATAACAGAAGAGTAATAAAATTGAAATGATTACTGATTACTTGTATCAGATATAAAATTTCTACTGACACTAATGGAACTTCACTGGATTTATCTCAGAAAATGGATCCCAGGGATGGCAAACTAAGTTTTTCAAAATTATTTTACTTGAGATTTTCTTCACCTGGGGGTGGATTTAAGTAAATGTATGAAAATGGCAAATAATAAAGTTCTTGAACACTTAGAGATGCATTTTGATAATTTTCTTTATCTGAAATGAACATTCTATTAAATTTATTTTCTTACTCAAACTGTACTTTGTAGTAGTAATCAGTTCTAAGGTATCTATTAAGCGTTTATAATCTTCGTTGTTGTTTTTTTTTTAATTTACTCATCCTATTTGTATAGAGAAAAAGTCTGGGCAGAAGTTATGTGGGTCTATGGATGTTATTATCAATATTTTAGAAGTGAGGGGGGGAGGAGTCAAGATGGCGGAGAAGTAGCAGGTTAAGACGACATCAGGCAGCAGGAGATCAGCTAGGTAGTCTATCAAACCATTCCAAACACTTACAAATCCAACAGGAGATCGAAGAGAAGAAAAACAACAATTCTAGAAACAGAAAATCGACCACTTTCTAAAAGGTAGGACCAGCAGAGAAGTGAATCCAATGTGACGGGAAGATAGACCCCAGGGGGAGGAGCCAGCTCCCCATAAGCGGCTGAGCAATGGAACACAAAAATCAGGACTTTTAAAAGTCTGCTCCAGGGAGGGACATCACTCCAGAGGCCAAACTGGGGTGAAGACCTCGTGGGGACAGCGTGGACTCAGGTCCCACAGGGTCACAGAAGGATCAGGGGTGTCTGAGTGTCGCAGAGCTCACATATATTAGAGCAGGGAAGCCAGCTGCGGAGACAGAGCCGAGGTTTCCTAGAGCCGTGGTCTGTGACATGGGCCGGTGCTCTGTGCGAGGGGTCCCCAAAAGATGCGGGGAGATTCCAACCCGGGAGAGCTCAGGGATCTATGGGGTTCGGAGATCCAGGTGGGACTCTGCCAGAGACAGAGATGCTTGGTCACAGGCTGGGTGAGCTCAGAGTGCTCCCAGAAGCCAGTGAGACGGGACTGATTATGCACGATTTTCTCCAAGCGCGGCCGGAGGCTGGGGAGACGGGAGTGATTAAACGCTTTTCTCGGAAGGCGCACTGAAGACTGGGGCCCCTAGCTCTCAGCTCCTCTGAACCGGAGATTGGGAGGCCGCCATTTTCATTCCCATCCTCCAGAACTCTATGGAAAGCGAACCTCTTTGTTCAGGGAACAAAAGCTCCCGAAAGTGAACCTGAGAGGGTTACTTAGCCCGGCCCCTGGTAAGGGTGGTGCAATTCCGCCTGGGGCAGAGACACTTGAGAATCACTACAACAGGCCCCTCCCCCAGAAGATCAAAGAAATCCAGTCAAGACCAAGTTCACGTAACAAGGAGAACAGCGGATTCTTATCTGGACAAAATGACAAGGCGGAAAAACTCACCACAAAAAAAAGAACAGGAGGCAGGACCGAAGGCTAGGGACCTAATCAATACAGACATTGGTAATATGTCAGATCTGGAATTCAGGATGGCGATTCTCAAGGTTCTAGCCGGGCTCGAAAAAGGCATGGAAGATATTAGAGAAACCCTGTCAGGAGAAATAAAAGCCCTTTCTGGAGAAATAAAAGAACTAAAGTCTAATCAAGTTGAAATAAAAAAAGCTATTAATGAGGTGCAATCAAAAATGGAGGCTCTTACTGCTAGGATAAATGAGGCAGAAGAAAGAATTAGTGATATAGAAGACCAAATGACAGAGAATAAAGAAGCTGAGCAAAAGAGAGACAAACTACTACTGGACCACGAGGGGAGAATTCGAAAGATAAGTGATACCATAAGACGAAACAACATTAGAATAATTGGGATTCCAGAAGAAGAAGAAAGAGAAATAGGAGCAGAAGGTATACTGGAGAGGATTATTGTAGAGAATTTCCCTAATATAGCAAGGGGAACAAGCATCAAAATCCCTGAGGTGCAGAGAACACCCCTCAAAATCAATAGGAATCGGTCCACACCCCACCATCTAATAGTAAAATTTACAAGTCTTAGCGACAAAGAGAAAATCCTGAAAGCAGCACGGGACAAGAAGTCTGTAACGTACAATGGTAAAAATATTAGATTGGCAGCAGACTTATCCACAGAGACCTGGCAGGCCAGAAAGAACTGGCATGATATACTCAGAGCACTAAACGAGAAAAACATGCAGCCAAGAATACTTTATCCAGCTAGGTTATCATTGAAAATAGAAGGAGAGAGAAAAAGCTTCCAGGACAAACAAAAACTGAAAGAGTTTGTAAACACCAAACCAGCTCTACAGGAAATATTGAAAGGGGTCCTCTAAGCAAAGAGAGAGCCTAAAAGTATTATCAGAAAGGAACAGAGACAATATACAGTAACAGTCACCTTACAGGCAATACAGTGGCACTAAATCCATATCTCTCAATAGTTACCCTGAACGTAAATGGGCTAAATGACCTAATAAAAAGACACAGGGTTTCAGAATGGATAAAAAAACAAAACCCATCAATATGCTGCCTACAAGAAACTCATTTTAGACCTGAAGACACCTCCAGATTGAAAGTGAGGGGGTGGAAAACAATTTACCATGCTAATGGACATCAGAAGAAAGCTGGGGTGGCAATCCTTATATCAGGTCAATTAGATTTTAAGCCAAAGACTATAATAAGAGATGAGGAAGGACACTATATCATACTCAAAGAGTCTGTCCAACAAGAAGATCTAACAATTTTAAATATCTATGCCCCTAACATGGGAGCGGCCAACTATATAAACCAATTAATAACAAAATCAAAGAAACACATTGACAAGAATACAATAATAGTTGGAGACTTTAATACACCCCTCACTCAAATGGACAGATCATCCAAGCAAAAGATCAACAAGGAAATAAAGGTCTTAAATGACACACTGGAGCAGATGGACATCACAGATATATTCAGAACATTCCATCCCAAAGCAACAGAATACACATTCTTCTCTAGTGCCCATGGAACATTCTCCAGAATAGATCACATCCTGGGTCATAAATCAGGTCTCAACAGGTATCAAAAGACTGGGATCATTCCCTGCATATTTTCAGACCACAATGCTCTGAAGCTAGAACTCAATCACAAGAGGAAATTTGGAAAGAGCACAAATACATGGAGACTCAACAGCATCCTGCTAAAGAATGAATGGGTCAACCAGGAAATTAAAGAAGAATTGAAAAAAACCATGGAAACAAATGATAATGAAAACACAACGGTCCAAAATCTGTGGGACACAGCAAAGGCAGTCCTGAGAGGAAAATATATAGTGATACAAGCCTATCTCAAGAAACAGGAAAGGTCTCAAATACACAACCTAACCCTACACCTAAAGGAGCTCGAGAAAGAACGACAAAGAAAGCCTAAACCCAGCAGGAGAAGAGAAATAATAAAGATCAAAGCAGAAATCAATGAAATAGAAACCAAAAAAAAACAATAGAACAAATCAATGAAACTAGGAGCTGGTTCTTTGAAAGAATTAATAAGATTGATAAACCCCTGGCCAGACTTATCCAAAAGAAAAGAGAAAGGACCCAAATAAATAAAATCATGAATGAAAGAGGAGAGATCACAACCAACACCAAAGAAATACAAACAATCATAAGAACATATTATGAGCAACTCTATGCCAACAAATTTGACAATCTGGAAGAAATGGATGCTTTCCTAGAGACATATCAACTGCCAAAACTGAACCAGGAAGAAATAGAAAACCTGAATAGGCCCATAACCAGTAAGGAGATTCAAACAGTCATCAAAAATCTCCAAACAAACAAAAGCCCAGGGCCAGATGGCTTCCCAGGGGAATTCTACCAAACATTTAAAGAAGAATTAATTCCTATTCTCCTGAAACTGTTCCAAAAAATAGAAAGGGAAGGAAAACTTCCAAACTCATTTTAGGAGGCCAGCATCACCTTGATCCCCAAACCAGACAAGGATCCCATCAAAAAAGAGAATTACAGACCAATATCCTTGATGAACACAGATGCGAAAATTCTCACCAAAATACTAGCCAATAGGATCCAACAGTACATTAAAAGGATTATTCACCACGACCAAGTCGGATTTATTCCAGGGCAGCAGGGTTGGTTCATCATCCGCAAATCAATCAATGTGATACAGTACATTAACAAAAGAAAGAACAAGAACCATATGATACTCTCAATAGATGCTGAAAAAGCATTTGACAAAGTGCAACATCCCTTCCTAATCAAGACTCTTCAAAGTGTAGGGATAGAAGGCACATACCTTTATTATTTTCAAATATTATCAAAGCCATCTATGAAAAACCCACCGCAAGTATCATTCTCAATGGAGAAAAACTGAGAGCTTTTCTGTTAAGGTCAGGAACACGGCAGGGATGTCCGCTATCACCACTGCTATTCAACATAGTACGAGAAGTCCTAGCCTCAACAATCAGACAACAAAAAGAAATTAAAGGCATCCAAATCGGCAAAGAAGAAGTCAAACTATCGCTCTTTGCAGATGATATGATTCTATATGTGGAAAACCCAAAAGGCTCCACTCCAAAACTGCTAGAGCTTGTACAGGAATTCAGTAAAGTGTCAGGATATAAAATCAATGCACAGAAATCAGTTGCATTTCTTTACGCCAACAACAAGACAGAAGAAAGAGACATTAAGGAGTCAATCCCATTTACAATTACACCCAAAACCATAAGATACCTAGGAATAAACCTCACCAAAGAGGCGAAGAATCTATACTCAGAGAACTATAAAGTACTCATGAAAGAAATTGAGGAAGAGACAAAGAAATGGAAAAATGTTCCATGCTCATGGATTGGAAGAATAAATATTGTGAAAATGTCTATGCTACCTAAAGCTATCTACACATTTAATGCAATGCCTATCAAAATCCCATCCAATTTTTTCAAAGAAATGCAACAAATAATCCTAAAATTTATATGCAACCAGAAAAGACCTCGAATAGCCAAAGGAATATTGAAAAAGAAAGCCAAAGTTGGTGGCATCACAATTCCAGACTTCAAGCTCTACTACAAAGCTGTCATCATCAAGACAGTATGGTACTGGCCCAAAAACAGACACATAGATCAATGGAACAGAATAGAGAGCCCAGAAATAGACCCTCAACTCTATGGTCAACTAATCTTCGACAAAGCAGGAAAGAATATCCAATGGAAAAAAGACAGCCTTTTCAACAAATGGTGTTGGGAAAATTGGACAGCCACATGCAGAAAAATGAAATTGGACCATTTCCTTACACCACACACGAAAATAGACTCAAAATGGATGAAGGACCTCAACGTGAGAAAGGAATCCATCAAAATCCTTGAGGAGAACACAGGCAGCAACCTCTTCGACCTCAGCCGCAGCAACTTCTTCCTAGGAACAATGCCAAAGGCAAGGGAAGCAAGGGAAAAATGAACTATTGGGACTTCATCAAGATCAAAAGCTTTTGCACAGCAAAGGAAACAGTCAACAAAACCAAAAGACAACTGAGAGAATGGGAGAAGATATTTGCAAACGACATATCAGATAAAGGGCTAGTATCGAAAATCTATAAAGAGCTTAGCAAACTCAACACCCAAAAAACAAATAATCCAATCAAGAAATGGGCAGAGGACATAAACAGACATTTCTGCAAAGAAGACATCCAGATGGCCAACAGACACATGAAAAAGTGCTCCACATCACCAGGCATCAGGGAAATACAAATCAAAACCACAATGAGATACCACCTCACACTAGTCAGAATGGCTAAAATGAACAAGTCAGGAAATGACAGATGCTGGCGAGGATGTGTGCAACCACTCTGGAAAACAGCATGGAGGTTCCTCAAAAAATTGAAAATAGAGCTACCTTATGACCCAGCAATTGCACTACTGGGTATTTACCCTAAAGATACAAACGTAGTGATCCAAAGGGGCACGTGTACCCAAATGTTTATTGCAGCAATGTCCACAATAGCCAAGTTATGGAAAGAACCTAGATGTCCATCAACAGATGAATGGATAAAGAAGATGTGGTATATACATACAATGGAATACTATGCAGCCATCAAAAGAAATGAAATCTTACCATTTGCGACGACATGGATGGAACTAGAGCGTATTATGCTTAGCGAAATAAGTCAACTGGAGAAAGACAACTACCACATGATCTCCCTGATATGAGGAAGTGGAGATGCAACGGGGGTGGGAGTTAAGGTGGTAGGAAAAGTAAAAATGAAGGAAGATGGGATCGGGAGGGAGAAAAACCAAAAGAGACTCTTAATGTCATAAAACAAACTGAGGGGGTTGGGGGGAAGAGGGGTTGGGTGAGGGTGGTGGGGTTACATCATATGTTTAAATAAAAAAAGCTTAAACTAAAGAAAAATATTTTAGATGTGAGAAATGCTTTTGAGAAAGACATCTAATTATTATATGGGTATACATCTAATTATTACATTTCTATTTTTCAAATCAAATATTCTATTATTGGCAGATAATTTTCTTCCTGGTGTAGGTCTAATTTCCCATTATTGAGGTTGGTAAACATGCCATGAAGTGATATCTTTATCTAACCAATGCCCATATTAATACCTGTATTTATTTTAGAATCAAGGATGGGATATTATCATGTAGAGTTCATTTTGCATTTTTCTTAGGAGACATGAGTAAACATTTCGTGTGCTGTAAATTATTTATAATGCCACAGTCAGCAGCATCTTGAACTACTTGCTGATCTGTCTAGAAATTCCATCTCCGATCATAGTCTGCATATTTAAGAAGGCAAAATAAGCCTTATTGTTGTCTTTAAAAAACATAACTGGATTTATAAAATAAAAAGGAAATCAGATCCTGATACATGTGATTGATGATAATGGAATCTGGAGAGATACTATAACGTAAAGTGATATAGATCCAAATATAGAAGAAACACAATAAGGCTACTTTGTGAAACCAATAGAAACAAATCTTGCTAGAGATTAGCCTTTAGTTGTTAACAAAGCTGTGAAAAGAAAACATTTGGCACCTTGCAGTTTTAACAGAAGAAAACATTTGAGCCAACAGTAGAAATACTAAACATATTTTATTAATTATTTAAGCATTAAAAAGGACATTGAATAATAAAATTATCTTTTATTATTTAGCTTCTTTCTCTGCAGGTTTATTGACATTTTCATATTTGCACAATTTTCTTAAGGAAATTGCCAAGCACTTTCTTTAGCAGGGCTAACTTGGCTAAAATTGATCTGTTTTCTGGTTTTCCCAATTTATAATTAATAGCATGAAAAGAAAAACCCATTTGTACTGCCCATCCCTGAGTAGCCATGGCTGTATAATGCAGAATAGTAGATAAATATATCTTTACATTTCCATCCAGCAGTCCAGCAATAATGACTTAAGTCTGCTGCCTGGCAGAACTCCAAAGTACTTATAAAGAGACTAAGATCTCTGAAAATGATAGGTCCATTCCAGCACACTGTGCTGAAAATCTTGTCAATTGTAAAATAATTGTTAGCCATCATGGGGTTTGAGGCAATAGGGATTTACATGACTGTAGAGATTTCTTTTTTTCTTTTTTTTTTTTTTTTTCCTGAACTGTGTAGAGTCTAGCCAATAGTTCTTGCCAACATTTTAAACAGCATTAAGTTTCCTGGCAATGCCAAGGATCAGGTCCAGGGGAAACTGACTTCGTCACTGTAATTATTTCCAAGCTTACTCTGTTCCAAAACAAAGCAACTTGAGGACAGGTCTGTTGTAAATTTTCTAGGAGTGCTTACGTTCAAGGAAGGTCTTGAGGGTCTCTTCCAGACACATGTGTTTGGACCAATTGAGATACAGTTTCTTTGATTTTTGCCAATTGGCACTATTGCCACATTCTTGGTAACGTCTAGAATTTTAAGATTTATTAGTCCTAAGGGAACCATGGCCTCAAATTCACTGTTCCATTGTATGAGAGATGTCAATATGAGAGCCTGCCCAAAGAATGGGTAGCAACGTCAAGGACAAGAATTGCTTCATATCAGCCCCAAACAGTAATAAATGGTTTAATTTTCATGTGTGTACATGGACAGGGAGGAGAAAGTTCAGTCTCCACTGATCTTAATGTGTATGAGAAGAATAACTATATGATGAACTTTTATAATATACTTAAAAACTTAATGAGTTTTGAAATGAAAGGGGATGTGTAAATCATTGCAAGCCCACTGTTTTAAGCTTGGCACTTTTTTCAGACATAACTGCTGTGACCCTGAAACCAGTGACTATAGAGACCACATAGATCATCTCACTTTTATAGGATGAACTGCAAATGAGTCACATTTGTGGAGTACACTGCCCCTACTGCCACCTCATCCAAGGAAAGGGTTTGAAAAAGAACCCAGACATTTGACAATGCGTACTAGGTGAAGACCTGCCCTCAAAACCTGATTTAAGAGATTTTCAAGTTTCACACAAAAGTAGATGTGACTTAGCTTTTCCATACCAGGTCACACAAACTTTGTGCTTACATATGTACAGTACAGTAGTTTGGTTTGTAGGAGCTGGGTTAAGCATAAGTTTTTAAAGAACAAGGGAAGCATTTATTGAAGACCTGGAGTTTCAGAGCCAGAATGAACCTTAGTCATCATTTGACTAGTCTTTTTTTCTTAGGCAAATGACTTGGGATGGAGAAACAGTGACTCGGTTGGGTGATGGCATTCATCAGAGCTGGACCTAGAATAAAAAGCTCCTAACATTTCACTTGATTGGGGAAAAAAAATCAGCAGGGTTAGAAGCAGGTTGAAAAGAAAGATCCATGTTTTTTGTTTTTTTACTATGGGCATCAGTAGAATGCTTTCTACCTCTGAAGTTCCCATCAGAGGTCATCTCTCTATAGTCATTCAGGATTAGTTTCCTGTTGAGTCTTTGTCTCAGTGATTTGGGAAATATACAATATTTTCAGGGAACTTTTTTTTCTTTGTATTGATGGTTTCACTTTGTTCTTTTTCTTATGTTATTGCTGACTATTATCTTTCAAAATCTTTATTTTTTTAATACTAGTAGAAATAACTTATTTATTATAATAAATAATATATTATATGTTATACATAGTAAAATTGATTAGTTTGTAGTAATATCATTTATTATAAATCTATTATGTTATTATAAATAACTTTGTACTATTTACCTCTATAACAAAGCAGTTGATTCAGAACCGAGTTTACACTGTTGTATATACAGATATGTTCTCTTTTTTTCAGAAGCTGAAGGTCTTTTTCCTTCTGTTAAAATTAGTTACACACAGGCCCCTGGTAATTGCCTCTGAGGGTATATTTTGAAACCTAAAATCCAGTCCACATATATCTGATAAGCCATAAAATGTTGAACTTTTTAGTAATATTGTTATAATTTTCTTAAGGGTACCCAAATGCTTTAGAAAAGCACTGCCCAATATGGCAGCTACTAGCTATATGTGGCTATTTAAATTATATAGTCAATCAAATTTGAATTTAAAAAATGTATTTTTATATTTAATATATTTAAATATTTAAATATATTTAATATATAAATATAAAATGTATTTTTATATTTAATATATTTAAATATTTAAATATATTAAATAAATATATATATTATGTATTGTATATATTAAATAAATAATATTTAAATATTTAAAAATATTTAAAAATGTCACATTAGCCACATATCAAGTGCTTAATAGTGACATATGACTATGGCTATTGCACTAGGCTGCATGACTATAGGAAATTTTCATTTTCACAGAAAATTTTTTTTTTTTAAGTTTACAGATTATTTTTTTTTTACTTTATTTAAGCTTTATTTAAACATATGATGTAACCCCACCACCCTCACCCAACCCCTCTTCCCCCCA
>RCUC01158768.1:0-41294 GCA_003697995.1 Taxidea taxus jeffersonii
CCCCCTGGGTCCTTGGCAAATCTCCCAATTGATAGTCACATCCATTCATTCAATGGGTGGGTATAAAAATATCTACACCACGCCAGCCGCTTGGCTAGGTACTGGGGACAACAATAGAAATGAATAGGGCATGATTCTTGCTCTCAGGTTTACAAAGTGGTAAGAAGTCTCATGGATTAGGGTTATTATATAGGAGTACAGACAAAATATTCCAGGAGAATGGAGGAAGGAAAAGATCAGAATCTTTGGTAGCATGAAAGGAGGTTAGGTTCCAGGAAGTAACAAGGAAGGGGGTCCCTCCTCCAGGCAAAGGAAAAGCTTTAGCAGAGAAATTGAGGCAGGCAGGCTTGGAGCATATTTGGGGAGCAAGGAGGGGCCGCTCAGTTAAGTCCTGGGCAGATGAATCAAGGTCCTCTTTGGGTTTTAATTAATGAGACTGTGGTGTGTAAGATGCATTTAAAGGGGAAGATAGTAGCAATGTGAAAACCAGTTAGAAGGGGATCCTCCAAGATAGAAACAAATGAGAAAGGGTGGGCAAGATGGTGGGCGGTAAGGTGGGGTGAGGGAAGGAACTGGGGAGACCACAGTATGGAGGGGTGCTGAGCTCTTGGCCTGGGTGGCCAGGAGGACAGAGCTGGAGAAACATGCCAAGTCAGGGAAGGATCCAGTGAAGGATCAGAATTTAGCAGCAAGATGAGCAGTGGTGGTTTGGATGTGTTGGGTGTGAGAGACCAGCAGGACCCCAAGGAACATGTACCCAATAGCCAGTTGAAAGTGGAACTCTGGAGCTCAAACAGGGAGTCAGGGCTGCGATGTCTCGCTAGCTTTCCACTCTAACGCTTCCCCGATGGGGGGAATGAACATGGGGCTGGATCTCTTCCCTTGGCCTGTCATGATCCTTTCCCCACCCTGCTCCCTGCTCCCTGCCCCAAGAGCTACCCTATCTGGATGACATCAACAGGCTCTCTTGGCCTCTGGATTCCAGTTGGATTCAGTAGCCAGAGGAACAACAGGCAAGAGGAGAATGGTGAGAGGAGAGCAGCCACAGCTCTCAGCATCTCTAGATGCTGGAAACCATTGCTCCCCTTGTCTTTTCTGGCTTAGTGGGGGTCAAGCCGCATCACTGGCTGGTGCTGAGACCCTGCTCTCTGTCTCATTGGTTTTCCTGAACCTCACCTGTTCCCTTGTGCCCAGTCCCTGCCTTAAACTCTTGTCAACCCCACAATTGGGCTTGGCCATCTCTATCCCATCAGGACTCTGAATAATATAAAAACTAGAGTTAGGGACACACCGAACACATCCTATCTCTTTATCCTGGATGCTATTCCTAATCAACAGAGAACATCTAAGAAATGGACAAATAATCATTACAATTGAGAAACAATCTACAACTGAAATGATTCACCCATTTTCTAGGGTTTGTCCATCACTCTGATCATTAATGGATGGATTCTTGATCTTTTTCTAGATTCTTCTCTGTCGTTCTGTATTCATTCCCGACTTGGCCAGGCAACTTCAATGTTTCTTCTTAACACTGAGATGAGTTGCTGGTTTAAGTCAAAGCTATTTCTTTTGAGCAGCTTCTGTCTTCTTTCCATGGTGCCATTGGGGATGCCCTTGGCTATGGCGAGCCACCTGTAATGGAACCAGCATCCCCTAAGCAGAAGGGGATTCTGAGCAGGAGCATTTGCTTTTTTGTTCCAGCTTATTAAAACATCTTCCAAAAGTTGGCGGATTTCTAGCTAGAAGATACCTCTAAGTATCCATCTGTTTTAAAATGCATGCCTCCCCATCCTGATGTTTGCCGTCCTGCCTTGATGGTTGCCCATGGCTCTCTGGTCGCAACCTCTTTGCACATAGTCTGGGAGTTTATAACCTTTACATCGTGAGCAATAGATACATGGAACTAGCATGGGTCCAAAGAAGAATTTACTGGAAGGATTTGAGGCAAAGAAATAAACCCAAACAAAAGAGTGAAATATCAAAAATCAGGTTGGGAAGGATATAGTCTAGGTGCAGAACAAGCATGACATTGCTTCCCTCTGCGTGTGAGCTTGCTTCTTTCTCGTCGCAGATCTGCATTCTCCATGTGGTAGGAAGAGGAGTGGTTCTTAAAGAAGGGAGGCGTATGAGGCCAGTTAACGTTCATCACAGGCATTGTCCAACAGCAATTGTTTTTAGAAACAAAGTAACCAACAATAAGAGACTTTACTAGGCTCCACAGGTGCCTTTTGACATATTCACAGTTTAATAGACAAAAGCTATCAGTTAAGCAAATAAATAAATCAGGTAATTGGCAATGTCTTTATTTTCTGATTGCTGATGGTTGTGCCTTCATTCTTTGATAGGGTGGTGATTGAGGGTGTGCGATAATGGACCATAAATGAGATCACACAGGTTCAAGCCTGAGCTTTCGTGACCTTGGGCAAGTCACTCAACACACCTGACCTTGTTTCCTTATCTACAAAAATGGGAATAACGGTACTGTCACCTCAGAGTGTTGACGTGAAGTTTAAATGATGTAATGTTTGCAAAATGGTGTTGCAAAGCCTCTTAGGGTTTAAGTGGGAAGAGGGAAGACGCTGTAATCTGTAAATCCCGGCACCACTCACATCTCCTTGGTTTTCTGAGTCATCTTGCAAATTAAGGACAGATGGGAAGAATTATCCCCATGTCTGAGATGGAGTAAACGGGTCCAGAAAGGTTGGGTGACTTCTTAAAGATCACACAGCGGAGTTAGTCCCACTGCTACGGGTGAGGACTTCAGCCGGGTGTCGTCAGCACGAGTGGTCATCAGTCAGCATGCCTTCTGTGTGGGAGTCACACAAATCCTGCCAAAACCGGCAAAGAGTGAGGACTTGTAGGACATCACATAGCAAGAAGTCCGCGGGTAGGACATGCTCCAGGACTGGTAGATTTGGTGGATCAATGACGTCATCAGGGACCTGGGTTCTCCCAGCCCTGGCGTCACCTTCATCCTGAGGCTGGTCACTGGCATGGTTGCAAAGACTGCTCCTGGCAATTGAGGCTGCACGTTTTAGATCAGGAAGGAATGTTGCCCCCACCTTTCATTTTATCAGTGAGCTCTGAATGCCGAGCCAGAAGTCACATGGTGGAATAGAAATGCAAGATGCGATTAATGTGAAATCAAGGGCATGTTTGCAAGTGCACCTCAGTGGAGGGGAACTCAGATGGCCAGGAATGGAGGGCAGCCTGCTTTCTCAGTTCCTGGCTTGTGTTAGAAATTTCTGGGTCTTACCACTTGACAGTAAATGTGTATTTCAACTGTTATATATTTTCAGTGATACTGGTTTTATGGCATTACCACTCTAGGTGACAGTGAAGTTACAGGGTTTCCCAAATGTGTCTTCATGGGCAAGATTCAGAGGGAATGCCAGAATGCAGCCAGGCCATCGCTCAGATGGGGTGTCTCATTCCACAGGGAAGACTTACACTTCCCTTCTCTCCTTAGTTCCTTGTCTTCCCCAACCCCGTGGCCATCACTGACCTACTTTTGGTCTCTATGGATTTGCCTTGAGGAGCTGCTTACCTTCTCTGGGCCTCACTTTCCATAAATGTAAAATGAAATAATGCACCAGTTCCTTAGCAATGTCTGAGTTGATTGGAAGGCTCTCAGTCACTATTTAATTGAATAAAGGAATTAAAACATGATGGTTTGTTATTTTTATCACCTGTGCTTTTTCTCTGGAGCCTGTGATCAGCAACCTGTACATAAGGCCAGCCCTCATGATCCCACAGGGAACCTTGGCTCTGTTCCTTAAGGGCTGACTCAGAACTTGAGCTGGAACCTCTTCCTTCCTTCCACCTGGTATTTCTTCCCTGGACAGCCATTCCTTCAGGTGGTCTGACTTCCAGCAAGCAGGGAGGCAGGGGTTGTCCAGGGAAAATCAACAGGTTGTACAGAATGACTGATATCCAAAGCCCACTCAGGCATCTACCCACCACATGACCTTGGTCAAATTCTTCAGCCCTCTCTAAGCCAATTTTCTCTTCTGTATAAGGGGAAGGGCAATAACGGGCAATAGCAGGTGGGGGGGGGCTTACATATGAATGTTGGCCATTATTAGCTACCCCTTCTTCCTGCCGCCCCCCCACCCCCACCCCTCCCACCCCCGCAGTGAAGGAGAAGGAAGGGGCAGAATTTTCTGTGTTGGGTGAGGTAAGTGAGGAGGCTGATTTCAGAACCGCCAGCAAACAAAGCTTCAGTGTTGCAAGGGGAGAACTGGTGTGCCCCTCCCCCTTACTGGGGGTTGGGAGGAGTAGGGTGGGGCCCAGGCATTTTCCCAGCACGGCTCAGTCACATCTCCCATCCATCTGACCTGCTCCCTGGATTGGAAGAAATGACGAGAGAGAGAGAGAGAGAGAGAGAGAGAGAGAGAGAGAGAGGAGAGAGGAGAGAGGGCATCTCAGGTGAATGCCTTTCTGACTTCTTGGAGAGTATTTGCATTACAAAGCTTCTTGCAAAATCTGGGTAGGGCTTCCTGCTCACCCTGAGGAGGAGTCCTGCGCAAGCCCCGGCCTCTGTGTCCCCTGCACACAACCCCCCCCCCCCAACATGGATGCCTCTTTGGCTTTGCTAGTTCCATGGAAGCAAGAAGGTGTCCTGTAACCCTGTCTCATCCCTGCCTTCTGTCACCTTGTGCGGGCACTTCTGGGTGTCTGGGGCTTTCCGAAGTCACCCCACTCCTGAGGGGGAATGGGGGTTCTTGGTTGAGCAGCTTTCTGCCATCTGTGGGAGACCTTGGTTACAGCTGGCTGCCACACGTCACCCGGACTTGGGATCCTATGGCACCACTCTGACTGCGGGCTCTAGCAGAAAAGCCTACCCGTGCTTCCCTTCCCCCTCCCCCCAGCAGGCCCGGCCCAGCCCTCACCTCCCGGTCACCCTTTCAACAAACTTCTCTGTTGCTATTGTTTTTTAAAAGATTTTTAAAATTTAGGGCATCTGAGTGGCTCAGTCAGTTAAGCGGCTGCCTTTGGCTCACTCAGGTCATGATCCCAGGGTCCTGGGATCGAGCCCCACATCCCTGCTGAGCAGGAAGCCTGCTTCTCCCTCTCCCTCTGCCTGCTGCTCTGCCTACTTGTGTTCTCGCTCCATCTCTCTAATGAATAAAGTCTTTAAATAAATAAATAAATAAAAGATTTTAAAAATTTACTTATTTGAGAGAGAGAGAGATTGAGCGAGCAGGTGCGGTGGGAGGAGAGGGACATGCAGACCCCATGCTGAGCTTGACATGGGGCTCTGTCTCATGACCCTGAGATCATGACCTGAGCCAAAATCAAGAGTTGAATGCTTAACCGACTGAGCCACTCAAGCACCTGTCTCGTTTTATTTATTTATTTATTTATTTTTAAGATTTTATTTATTCATTGAGAGAGAGAGAGAGAGCAAAAGCAGGGGGAGGGGCAGAGGGAGAAGCAGACTCCCCGACTGATCAGGGAGTTTAACGTGGGGCGTGATCTGAGATCATGACCTGAGCCAAGGGCAGATGCTTAATCAACTGAGCCACCCAGGTGACCCCCCCACCCCATCTGCTTTTATTTATTTATTTATTTTTCTAAAGATTTTATTTATTTATTTGACAGACAGAGATCACAGGTAGGCAGAGAGGCAGAGAGAGAGGAGGAAGCAGGCTGTCCGCAGAGCAGAGAGCCCGATATGGGGCTTGATCCCACGACCCTGGGATCATGACCCGAGCCGAAGGCAGCGGCTTTAACCCACTGAGCCACCCAGGCGCCCCCCCATCTGCTTTTAAAGCCCAAGTCCAGGCTGCCTCCCCCAGGAAGCCTTCTCTGACTACCCCTGTTGCTCACATTGTCACTTCAGACGTGTGTGTTTGTACGTGCCAGTGGTGGCCTAGTTTTGATCAATTTTGTGACTTGTCCTCAGAAAAGCCTTTCCAAGTCAGACCCTCTTTTTCTTCTATTATAGCCTTTCTTCCTTGTTTATTATAGTTTGTTGTTATATGGCATATTTATTATGGTCTATAGTATAAACTATACTTGTTTATTGCTGTACTTATTTCATATCGTCATTTGCAATTATTTAATTTGCAATTATTTAATTTGGTGGTTCCCTTATTCGTTATCTGCCCCCCCCCCCCCCCCCCGCGAGGACACAGGCACGGACTGTCAGCTTTGTAATTACAGCCCCAGTGGCTAGCATAGGGCCTGCTGCTTGCCTGGTGCCCAAATCGATGTTTGCTGAATGAGAGAAAGCCAGAATGAATGGTCACCATTGTTCCGGCTAGAGATGGAACACTATCGACTCTCACTCTTCCTAGTACTTCTAGAGCAGACACTAGCCTTTTTCTGTATGGTAACACCACCAACTTTAACCCCCTCGTGTTGCCATGAACCTGCAAAAATGCTGGTGAGTCGGATGACTCTGGCAGGTAACACAGGTGAATTAATTCCACCTGCTTGGGCAGCTCCCTGTAATATCAAGGTTTTGGGTGGAGCTCTGTGGGCTCCTGGGGTTTCAGACTTCTGGGGATTTAATGTAATGTGGGCAATGGGTAAGTTTGTCCATTTACCCACATTTACTTTGTTAGGAACATGAGCTTGCCAGTCATGTGAAACCAGCCAATGCTGACAGAGCCCCTATTAAGGCGATATTTATTTATTTGTTTGTTTGTTTTTAAAGATTTTATTTATTTATTTGACAGAGATCACAAGTAGGCAGAGAGGCAGGCAGAGAAAGAGGGGGAAACAGGCTCCTCACTGAGCAGAGAGCCCGATGCGGGGCTCGATCCCAGGACCCTGGGATCATGACCTGAGCTGAAGGCAGAGGCTTTAACCCACTGAGCCACCCAGATGCCCAGATTTTTTTTTTAAGGCATATATTATAGTCCTTGACCCTAAGGTCCTTAAAATTAATTGGAGGAGCAGGAAATATACATGTGTAAGTAACAAGGGCTGAGAGAGAACATCTTGCCTATGTCAGATGAATGGAGTAGATAACATTGTAAAGGAAGTGAGGGGAAGAGAACTGTTCTTGCAATGGGGTGGCAGGGAAGACTGTCCCAGAGGAGCCTTGAAGGACACACCCAGCACAAAGCATGGCATAGAGGAGCCCTCAAAGACGTACCTGGCAAAGTCTCAGGCGCATTCCTGGCAGAGGGAATGGGTTGAGCAATAGGGTTTCATCAAGGTGGGAGGTGATAAGGACCTGAGCTAGGGTGGGAATATGGAAAAATGGAAATAAGATATGTCAAAGCATGATTCAGAACGACTCAGAAAGGGGGAAGGGGTAGAGGAAAAGAATAAAAAAGAATTCGGGATTTCAACCCTGATGTTTGGGAGACATAGAAAATCATAGGCACAGATAAAGAATCCAGAAACACAGACCAATTTGTGGGGCGGGATCTTATTTTGGATTCTTCTCAAAGCAGACAGGTATTTGGGTATAAGTCATCGATCAAAGGGTTAATCTTCGGAGGCACAAGTGAAGAGCTGGGGGAGAGTGAGTAGGAGGGAGAACAGGCAGTACATCGTGGGTTACTGGGAAGTGACCATGGGCATCCAGGGCTGAATCTCCCTGGAGACCTTCGGAGCAACTGCATGAGCTTGGGAATTGCAGGGTTGAAGGATTATCCCATGACTTCCTTCTTTCCCTCATTGCCTGAGGGTTGTCCTTGGAGGACACATTTGAGAGCCTCCTACAGGGAGCTGAAGAAGCCCCAGGAGCATCAGGAGAGAGAAAACACAACCACAGCTGGCCAAGGCAGGAAGCAGTGGCTTCCTGGAACAGCCCACTGGTGGCAAGGTTCTGTGGGGGCACGCATCGACTGTACGGGGGTAAAGGGGCTGGTTCTTGGGCAGCCTGAGGGGGAGACCTCCAGCAGGCAGGTGGGAGACAGCGAGGTCAAGCCAGACTCCTAGTGGGCAGGACTGGGTGTGAGACAGGAGAAGGCACCCAAGGAGGGGGACGAGTGGGCCGCTTGGCACTAGAGCCTGGCACACGTCCCATATTTAGGGGACGGGGATGATAGAAGAGCACAGACATGGGTACCTAGCCTATTACCGCAGAAGCCAAGGGAGCAAAGGATTTCGAGAAGCGAGGAAGGCCCACACAAGCTCCCTGGAGGCAGACAAGGGGCTGAGTCTGGCTGATCCAGCCAGGAGGATGGAAGTAGGAAGGTGGTGGGCCATGCTGTTCAGCCCCAGACAGGTGACCCTGTGTCTTATCTGTAAGACAGCAGTGATCCTATTTCCTACCCTTTAAGATTACCGAGGGCATTCAATGTTGGCATGCTTAGCACAGAGCCCATTTAGTAAGTGCTCAATGAAATTTTCAAGAATCATTTATTATTACTGAGAACTGAGCCTGTTTCAAAGCAGAAGGGGAGAAGGTGATCATCTTGGGATTCGAGAGAGCGGTCTGGGCTCTGATGATGCCTCACATGGTTGCCTGTGTGACCACACACACAGTCGAATGGCCTGGCTGATACTTCCTGAAACTTCTTGGTGATTTTGGAGCACTCAATTCTATTCAATGATAGCATTTTTTCCCCCTAAAATCTGTTTGAGTTAGCCTGTCTCTTAGTTATTTTAATGCCTGTATGAAGCATAGAAAACCCAGCTAACCAGGTTTCATAATTCGAGCCCATAGATAGGAGCTGTCACTTCTCAAACATACCCCAGTCCCTTTGACTCTTTCCTTGTGCAATCCCCACTTTGATATTTTTGGACACTGGCACCAAGTCTGTCAATATATTTTAGCTTGCCAATATGCATAGCCACAGGCTATGGGTGCACGCGGAGTGGGCCATCGGGACAGTCCTGGACTTTGTTGAATTTCCTTCAGGTCATACTCTTTCCAAATGCTATGTCTGCCTTGAACTGCTAAATGTAGGGAGGCTTTCCAAAACGAATTGCTAAGAAGAAAAAGGATCTTGCAGAATGAAATGGCGGTATTGTGTCCAAGAGTCTTCATTCTTTAAGACATTTTTTAAAAAAGATTTTTTTTTAATTTATTTCACAGAGAGAGACACAGCGAGAGAGGGAATACAAGCTGGGGGGCTGGGGAGGAGAGGGAGAGGCAGGCTTCCTGCCGAGCAGGGAGCCTGATGCAGGGCTCCATCCCAGGACCCTGGGATCATGCCCCGAGCCGAAGTCAGACGCTTAACGACTGAGCCACCCAGGCACCCCAATGTCTTTATTCTTTAAAGTTGGATTATGTATATATGTAGGATTATTGCAAAATCAAAAAAATTTAAATGTACCTGAGACGATGCAGGTGCTGATGCTTGCGGTGTAGCCTGACAATCTGCATTGTGAGACCACCTTCTGTGTGGTAGCAATGCTGCCTAGTAGAAGTTCCATCAGTGATGGGAATGTCCCATATCTGTGCCTCCCGGTGTGTTAGCCACGAGGCCCCTGTGGCGGCTGAGCCCCTGTTGCTACTTGATACTGCGACTGAGGAACTGACTGTTAAAGTTTGTTTACCTTTCACTGCTTTAAATTAAAATAGGCACATGTGGGCTCATGGCTACTGTAGGAGACAGTGCAGTTCTCAACTGTTAGCTTCCTAAGGGCTGGGATTCCGTCCCGTTTATCTGTGTACCCTCTTCAGGATCTGCAAGTTGTGGGAACAAATGATGATGCCAATAATACTTCCTTATGTTACACTCAGATTGTGTTTTAGGGACTCCTTTTGCCTCTAGGATCTTCTGGAAGCTTCCCGACGGTCCTGTTATTACCTATACGGGGTCAGTATTGACTGAGTGCTTGATTTGTGCCAGGCTCTGTCGCATGTGGCTTCCGGGTGCTAACTCATCTGGGCCTTGAAACAAGTCTCCGAATTAGCCCCACTCTGCAGATGGTAACATTGAGGCACTAGACCCAGCAGTACACCACTCAGCTAGATGATGACAAAGCTGGGCTTTGGGCCTAGGATCTAGTCTGGCTCAAGTCACCCACATTTCACCTGATGCTTTCTTGCCTCGATGCAACTTCTCCACTGGGCTTCCCTCTTTAACAGGTGGAATAGTGGAACTTAGATTTTTCCCAAAAGCATGACCTGAAGACCAGAGCCCCGCTACCACATTTTATGTGTGTTGATTGCCGGAGAAAAGCTGAGTGGCTCTGAGCACTCCTGTCCCAAGCCAGGTCCCACCCTCACATTGGCCCTCTGTCCTGTGCTCTTGTCCTGTTATACCTATCACCTGGCTTGTTGCCATCACAGGACCTTAGGCAGCATCTCCCTTCAACAGTGAAGAGCATGGTGATGGAAGAGCATGGGCGGGCAGAGAGGGGACAGAAAGAAGGAGAGGAGGAGAGAGGGACTCACCAATGGTTAACATTATGGAGCCCCTGTGATGGTCAGGACCACGCTGGATCCTTTTGACCCATTCAGCCACCTTCTTCCACGAGCGTGGGCAGAGCACCTGCTGTTCCTAGAACAAAGCCCAGGGCAGCAGGCACGAGAGGGAGAGGATTCCGTCCGTGCTGCAAGGAGATTTATAGACACATGATCTGGAACCGTGGATGAGGTGGAGATGTCTCTGAGAGGACTCTGGGTTCGAGCCCGATCTCTGCCACTTGTTTGCTCTGTGACCTGAAGCAAGTTGCCTAACTGCAGCCAGCTTTGATTTTGTCTCTAACATGGGGTTAATACAGTACCTAACCTACTGTTGGCTTCTTAGGAAATTATAGGACACGATAGATCACAAACGTGCGGGATGGTGCCGGGCACGGAGCAAGCTCTTGGGAAACGTCAGCTTCTTTGACATTGGTGTTGATGCTACCTGTCAAAACAAGGGTCCAAGTAGCACCAAGAACCCCAGTGCAAGCACCAGAGTTGGTTTCCAAATACTTAAGATTCTATTATGCGCAATTCCCTCAATGAAGCAGGCAGGAGGATTGTGATAAAGAGGAATAAATGCAAGACCTCCAGAAACTTGGTCTAGAGAAGACTCAAAGCGTTTGGACATTGAATGGAGTTCTCTCAGGTCGTGGGTTTCAAAGAGGACTTCATGGAGGAGGTGGCATGGGAGCTGGCCTTGAAGGGTAGGTAGAAGATGAGTATAGAACTCCACAAGCAGAGCTGGTGGACATTCTGGGTGGAGGGCCCAAGGAGCCACAGTGAGGACTTGCTTGGAAATAGCAAGTGTTCAGTTAGCTCGGAGTTCAGTGGGGTGTGTTGGCAAGTGCGGGAGAGAAGGATGAAGAAGAGGGTTCAAGCTGGACCGTGATGCCAGGCTGTTGAGTCTATATGTACTATTTGCAGACAGTGAGGGGCTCTTAGAAGTACTTTTCCTCCACAATTTTCATTTATATTTACTTGAAATCTGACACACATGCTACATTTAATATGGAAAGGCAGAGGTCCAAGAATAGCCAGGAAACTCTTGAAGAAGGGCAAAGTGGGTGAAAAGCCATACAAAATGTTAAGATACCAGAATTTTGTGAGAATTAAAATGGTGTGGTGGGACTACAGAGTTAGAAAAATTGACCAGTGGGACAGGGCAGAAGACTGTGAACCTGCCCCCAAAATAATGGAACACGATGAACGAGGAAGTTGGTATTACCATTGTTGTATCACCTTTATGTATGTGAGGTATTTAAAGATTTAAAACATTTTTTAACTTTTAAAATAATGTTTCAGGTTTAGAATAGATTTCCAGAATAAAAATAGTAGAGAGATTTCTATACACCTCACACCCAGTCATTAACATCTTTAATTAGCACAAATGTACTTGTAATAGTTGATATTGATACATTATTATGGACTAACTTTCATACTTTATTCAGATTTCCTTAGTTTTAATCTAGTATCCTTTTTCTGGGCCAGGATGTCTCCTTAGGCTCCTCTGGACTGTGACAGTTTCTCAGACTTTCCCTGTTTTTGATAACCTTGGCATTTTTTGATGACCTTGACTTTTTTTTTTAAATGATCTTGAAGAATACTGGTAAGGTGTTCTGTCGAACACTTTCTCCATTGGAATTCTTCTCTTGATTAGATGATGAGGGGGGTACAACCTTTCCCCCATCCGTACTTTACTCTTGGAAGGAAGTTACTTTGGGCAGCCTACACTTAAGGGGTAAAAAGTTATGTTCTACTTCCTTGAGGGCAGAATGCCTACATAAATTTTTAGAATTATTTTGCACAGATTTGTTTATTTTCCCTAATATATTTATGTACTCAATTATCTATATCAGTATGGACTCATGAATATTTATATTTTTTTACTTTGGGTTATAATCCAGTCCTCCCATACTTACATTGTTACTTAGATATTTCCCAGCTCTGGATATTGGGAGCGCTTTCAGTCAGTTACTGTATCCCTTTGATGTATCCCCATCATTGTGGGGTGTGTATGTGTGTGTGTATGAATGCTCATGCTTTCTTACTTATTTTTTTAAAGATTTTATTTATTTATTCATTTATTTATTTATTTATTTATTTATTTGACAGACAGAGATCACAAGTAGGCAGAGAGGCAGGTAGAGAGAGAGGGGGAAGCAGGCTCCCCGCTGAGCAGAGAGCCCGATGCGGGGCTCCATCCCAGGACCCTGAGATCTTGACCTGAGCCAAAGGCAGACTTTTAACCAAGTGAGCCACTCAGGTGCCCCTCTTACTTTCTGGCACTACAGGATGCTGGATGCCTCCCCTTGTATATTTCTGCTCCTTCCTAAAATCAGCCATTTGTTTGAGGAGCCCTGGTTCCTTTTATTGGACAGCGGTATGAGAAACCGTGAATCTAATGCTCATTGCTGCTGGCGTGTCATTGTTTCTGCATCCTCTAAGCAGAGGGAGCAGGAAGGTCTGTGTGTGGATAGAACCCATTTATGCATACGTGTAAATATCCTCCAGGACTCTGAGATGATAAATGTTTGTCGCTCTGAGTCGCCTGGTCTGTACAGCAGCCATAGAAAATTTATACAAGACCCTTCCCCTCCTCTCCAGGGAGTCCCCCTTCCTTCCTTTATACCCTTTTGGTTTCTTCCACACAGCCAGCTGTCTGCCTGCCTTTGTTGTTTTGTGTTTTGTGTGTCTCTTTGTTGGGCTACTTCCTACCCATTTCTTCCAGACTCCTTTCAGACACCAGCCCTTTGGACGCCTTGGCTCATGCCGGGAGGCACAGCTAGGTGCCCTGGTCCACATAGTTACAGCAGTGTGGCTGCCTTCTCTCACTTGAGTGTGAGCTCCTTGAGGGAGGACTCCTGCCTTTGTGCTCCCAGTGTGCGCAGGTGCTCAGGTGCTGAATGCACGAGGAGGCAGCTGCAGAAACTGAGCGCTGATGAAGTGCGTGGCAGCTCCACAGTTTTAATGGGGGGGGGGGCGGCTTGGGGGTTCCCAGGGTGGCATTTGGTTTTCAGAGGTGGAGCCTTGAAACCAAATTTGCTTAGTGCTTAACAAAGGTAAGGAAATTACAGTTCATATTAGACATGAGGAGATCAGCTCCCCCCCGCCCCGCCCCGGGTGTAGACGGGCCAGGAACGAGTGTGCTCACCTCCCCCTACATGTCCGGTGTGTCGGGTGAAGATTCCGAGGTACACATGGTAACTCCTCGGTGGCAGGCTGGGACTGCGACCTAGCTGGGCTTGTCTGACTCCAGGGCTCCCAAGGTTTGTCATCCTGGGCGGCATTTAACCTCACGGAGTTGACGGAGAAACCCGCGAGGGAGCACAGCTGCTTGGGGCGGACCCCAACCCTTCCTACAGCTGTTCTGCATTTGCGGCGCTTAGGCGGAGGGAACTACACCTCCCAGGAAGCAGTGCGGCCCCCCTGGATGCCCCTCCCCACGCCCCGCCCACACCTCCCCGCCCCGCCTCCGGCCGGCGGGTATATAAGGCCCGAATGGCCCGGCCGCCTGCAGAGCGCGGAGGTAGCGCGGGCGGGAACGTGGGACCCGGGAGCAAGCGGCCGACACAGGGGGCACCCGCGGCTCCGCGCTCGTCCCTCTGCCACTCTTCACTCGCGGTGCCCCCCTACGGCGCCCGGGCCCCACGGCCCTGGGCGCTTTCCCGGGGTTGGCACGGAGGATCCCGGCGGGGATCTCAAGGCTCGCGCGGGCGATGCGCAGCGAAGAAAGACGAGGCGCTGTGTCCGTGCTGGGTGCCCTCGGAGCGCCAGGAGCCGGGGTGCGCTCGCCGCCCCCCACGCCCCCAGGTCGGGGTGGGGATGCTGGCAATTGGGAACCCCCGCGGCGAGGTCCGTCATCTCCGCGGGGCCTGAGCGCAGAGCGCGGGGCTGCCGGCGCTTTGGCCTTGGGTGGAAAGTGGGAAAGGGCTCCGGACCCCTAACGTGGATTACTTGGTGTGTGTCAGCCGGGCTCAGAAGACCCACGACCTCGTCTCCATCCTTGGATCGACTCGTTCTACCTGTGGCGGTCGGGTCGCTTACCTGGAGGTAAGTTTCCCGGCGAGATTCTAGGGGGGAGGTCAGAGTTGACCTTGCCTCCCCCACCCCCACCGCTCCACCCCCGCCCTCCCTCGCGACGCTTTCGGAAGGTCTCGGGTTTGGATTGAATTTTTTGTTCTTGTATTGACATCTCCGCATTTGGCCACCCCTCCGCCTCCGGGCGGAGCCGTTTGGCCCTGGTCGCGGTGGTCAGCGTTCCTCCGGGCGGTCCGGGTCAGCGCCCTCGGGCCCCCGACGCCGCCTAGCCGCAGGCTGCCCCGCGGGACAGACCCTCCGCCGCGGAAAGGCCCCTTGCCCTTACCTCTGCCCTCGTGGCCCTCCGGGGCCCGTTACTTCGGGAGCGGTGCCGCCTTGGCGAGCTCCCGGCCTCTGCTCCTGGGCGACCCAGAATGTGGCTGGGGCACCGCGCCTCTCACCGTGGGGGTGGAGGCTGGGGCGTTTCTGGACGTCCCTGTCGCCCCGGGGGCCTTGGGTGAGCGGCTGTACTGCAGGGCCACCGGTGGTGGTGTGGGCAAGGCTTTCTGAAGGGGTGGAGATGGGAGGATTTCGGTCCACCGTGGCCACCCGCGCCTCTACCTGGACCCTCAGGCCCCAGCAGTCTGTTACTGGAAGGCGTTCAAGGCCAGCTTGGGAAGGGGGCTTGGTCTTGAGTCCTGAACTAAAAGCAAACTGCTTCTGTATCCATAGCTTTGTCCTTTCCTTGTCCTTTTGTGTTGGCGCTGAGCAGGCCCTGAATAGGTGTTTGTTGAATGAATGACTGAGCTAGTGCAGTCCTGATGTACAGATAAACTGGGTCCTCCTTTACCTTCTGCCTCCTTGCCACTTGTCCTCAACTCCAGAAATCCCCCTTCTCCCCCCCAACACCTCCTGGAAGATGGCTTCCTGGAGATGCTTTCCCAGATGTGGGTTTCCCTTCCTTCCCCACAACCCTATTGGCAGCCTGTTGGTGATGACCTATTTCCTGCCCAGAAGCCCATCCTGCACAGACAACTTCTGGAGGCTGTGAAGGGGCTCCCTGGGGATGTTCTCAGGGCACCACACCTCCAGTGAGCACCTGCCTGGGGCAGGCGGGAGGGCCAGGCACCACAGGAAGAGAAAAGGTAGTATGTGTTGGTACCGTCCTTGTCCCCTGCCCAACCCCCAACCCTGGCCCATGCCTCTGGCCGCACCCAGGTCCCTGGAAGTGCTCAGGTGGGCACAGCACTTTTTCCTGTGGCCATTCCCCACCCTCTCCCCCTGCCAGCCTCCCCCCTCCCCCCCCCCCCCCCCCCCCGCACAGGATTGACCTGCCGCTCTACCTCTGCATCTCACTTGATTTTAAAAGTAATTCACACATTCTCTCTCTTCTTTAGAAAACCACAAAAAAGTGAAAAGGCAGGAAGAAAAATAGCCAGTTCCGGGTGGTGCTGGCTCTCTGATGCATTTCCTCACCGCTGAAACCCTACAACGTATACAACTTTGGATACTGTATTTTTCCTCTCGATTTTACTTGAACAGTCTCCAAGTAATGATCGTATTCCTCTGCCCAAATCAGATCCTAATCTGACAGTTCCCTTCTTGTTGGATACTAAGGTATTTCTAGATTACCTTGAGAAGTAGTGCATTGATGAGCATTTTTGTGCCTAAAGATTTTGTCCACTTTTTGGGTTATTTCCTCTGGAAAATTCCCAGAAATCACTCTCTTTGCTTTAAGTCAGAGTCATGTCTGAAGTGAGAGGAAGGCCCCTCTGGGTGGACATTTCCTTGATTGGCTTGGAGGAAGAGAGCCCCATGTATCCATCACTTACTGCCACAGCTGGGAGCTGAAATCCGTAGACCGGGGGGCATGATGCTTGCTGGGCTAATGCAGTGTTGTGTTCATTTCGGTTTTCCTGAAGCCAGTATTGGTGTGATAGTCACTTAAAGTTTGCGTCCAGGAGTACGATGTAAATTATTTTAGTAAGGCCTCGGGGAAGATTTAGGAGGCAGCTGGATTAAAAATGCTGCCCCCCCCTCTTTTGGAAAGAGAATTCACTTTTGATTTTGATAGAAATCTAGATTTACAGGAAAGTCACATAGTTCATGGAGTTCATGATACATGGAGTTCCCCTATACCCTTCACCCAGTTTCCCTAAATGTTAACATCTTACACAGCCTCAGTGTGCCCGTCAAAGCCAGGGGATTAACACTGACAGAATACTTAGAACTTATCTTCTGGCCTTAACACATTTCTCCAGTTGTCTCACTAATATATCCTTTTTCTGGTCCAGGATCCAATTCAGAATCTTTTTTTTTTTTAAGATTTTATTTATTATTTGACAGAGAGAGACACAGCAAGAGAGGGAACACAAGCAGGGGGAGTGGGAGAGGGAGAAGCAGGCTCCCCGGGGAGCAGGGAGCCCAATACGGGGCTCGATCCCAGGACCCCGGGATCATGACCCGAGCCGAAGGCAGAGGCTTAACGACGGAGCCACCCAGGCGCCCCCAATTCAGAATCTTGCATTGCAGAAAATTCTCTCTTATAAAAAAATGGGAGTTGAGAGGGATTCAGAAGATGCCCTTCTCCTTTTATAAACCACTTTATTGAGGTGTGACTGATACACAAAGTTGGACAAATTGAACGAATACGACTTGGTGCGTTTGGGAGTAAGGGAGCACCGGGAGACCTTTACCACAGTCTAGGCCATAAACAGGCATTGCCTCCAGAAGTTTCCTCCCGCCCTCTTTATCATCATTATTATTTTGTTGATAAGAACACTTACCAGAAGATCTTCCCTCTTAGCAAAGGTTTAAGTGTACAATGAGGTATTGTTCACTATGGATGCCGTGCCGTCGGGGAGAACACTAGGCCTTATTCATCGCAGCAGAGTGTCTTCACTCGGGGAAGGTTTTACATCGAGCCTTCTTCCACTTTCGTCCCCAGGTTAACTTGCCCCTCGTCCCTCCCTAGTTAGGGCCAGCAGCGCAGCCGAGACCCCTCGGGGTCTGGAGGGGAGAGGAGCCCGGACCCCGGAATGGCAGGATCTTCTCTGTGTCCCCCTCCTTCCTTCCCCCAACACCTCCCCTGGGAGTGAGTCCTTTAGTAAAAATGGGGTTATAGCCTGATCTGTCCTGACACGTCTTCCAAGGGGTAGGTGGAGGGATGACATCCGGTGTGCGTGAGAGCGAGCCGCCAAGAAACCGACTCCGGCTGACAAGCCCAGCGCGCAGTGCCTGTGTGGGTGACTCACGGCGGCCCGAGTAGCAGGTGTGCTGGGCGGCTAAGCGTGCAGACCCACCAGAGCCTGTGTTTCCTGGTTATCTTGGCACATGCAAAGGAACAAAGGGTTCTGTTCTTCCTTCGGACTGGGTTTTAGGTATTGTCAAGCCACCAGGGGCCAGAAAGTGATCGCCCTTCTCTTTAGGGGACTAGTTTCTCCCGAGAGTGGTGAGGAGAGCCACCCTGAGGGGGTTTTGGAAGTTGCTGGCTGACCCAGACGAAGGCTGGCCCCAGGGTCTTTGCATAAGCGAATGCCTGATAGCCATGGAGCAAGCCCAAGGCAGAGGCCCTTCTCCTGCCCCTGTGGCAGAGGTCATGCTCTCTGTCACCAGGCAGCGCCAGCGGGGAGCCTGATGGGAGGTGGGAGCCAGGTTGGGGATGTGGTGACTAATTTTGGAACAGCTTCTTGTGTCTACACCCGCCTTGTCCCACTCCTCAGTGACTCCTTGTGGGCCCTCCCTTCTCAGGAACCTCTGTTCTTCCCGGCTGGCTCAACGTGGGCCCGGCTCAGACGCTCCACTGCGAGCTGCCCCACCAGTCCCTCAAGTTGTGGTTTGCACAAGAATGGATTGCTTGGGGAACTTGAGTCCTCTCAGCTGCCATTGTGCCCCTCCCCCATCTCATGCACGGGGACAGGGGAGTGCTCAGAGGCCTGCATTTTTAACAGGCTCCCCAGGCCGTTCCAATATAGATGGACACTTCAGGAATCAGGGAGTGGACTGACGTCTTGGCCAGCAAAAGCCCGAACTGAGCCTTTTCCCCGCTGAAGCTGCTTTCTTTTTTCTCTTCCAGGAAGCCTTCCAGGCTTACCTCCACCTGGTCTGGGCCCCCATGTGTACTTACTCGGTTTTTTGATACATGTTTTGAAATCAGGCTTGCAATCAGGTATCCCTTGTACTTGGTGAGGACAGAAATGGCTGTGTTTGGGTGAATGATAAAGGATCGGCAGTCCTGGGCTTTGGGAATAAATTAGATCCACAGGCTTGCCCCTCCTCGGGTTTGTGAGTTCCCTGGGAGCTGGAAGATGCCCATGATAGGCAGGCTTCTGGTACTTTTGTTTGTCGTGCCCAAGCAGACCGCTGTTACTTCTGTTGCTGGACATTGTCATCTTAGGCGATGCCCGCTGTCACCCTGGAGCCGGCTGGGGTCCTCCGCGGCCCGTAGCCTCCCCTTCTTCACATGGGAGACGCACCCAGCTCGCTCTCTGTGAGGAAGGGAATGGTCCTGGACAAATGTCCTCGCTTTGACCCATGCCATCCGCCGAGGACGCCCCGTTCAAAATCGCGTGCCTTATAGACTAGATTTGCACCTGGAAAAAAGGTCTTCACAAAACCGTTCTCGGGGGGATCACGTGACGTGCGAGAGGCCTGGAGGAAGCATCTGAGCGAGGAATGCTGAAAAGGCTAGTTTCTGTCGAAGCATTCTTTTTGTGGCGTGAATCATCGCCTCCTCCCGCCTTTGGTTTGTTGGTACAGGTTTTCACACAGAAGTCTTGAAACCAGGTGCTTTTTGAGTTGGTTAAGAGAGCAGTGGCTGCATGGGGACAGATGATAAAGTTCTGGGTCTCCAGAAATGAGTCAGACCTTCAGCCTCTCCCCTCGGGTTGGTGAGCCCCCCAAACCCCACTGTCGCTTGGCAAATGCCCCTTATGAGGGTCTGGTTGTAGTGATTTTCAGACCCCTTTGCTTTCCTAAAAAGTGACCTTATCTCACCTTAGAACTGTCTGTGCTCTCCTTGGACTGGCCGGAGACACCCGGGTGGGGCCGGGCAGGGCAGACCACCCCCGTGTTCCCAGACCCAGCTGGCCATGCTGCGTTAGCCTCGTCGTTGTTAGCCTCGTCGGCACCTGCCTGCTGAGCCACCGGGGCCGACTGTTGCGTTCCCTCGCTGCCGGCACACTCCCTCTCTCGCAACCTCTGCAGGTGCTGAGCGCCTGCTGGATGCTTGCTCTGACACTGCTGCTGCCCCTTGCGTTCTGCTGGGGTTGGAGGCTTGGCCGGAAGCTGGCTTGATTTCGCTGCCTCTGTAGGGGGAAGCTTCTGCCACGCTTTAGGTGTAGAAGGGAAGGTCTCTTCACACCGCCCTTCTGTCTGGCCACCATCCCTCTCCAGACCTTCGTCAGCGCCGCCGGCTAAAACTCTGCACCGGTCCCGCACTGACTCCCTGTCCCCTTCCCTCTGCCCCTGGCGACCGGCATTCTACTCTCTGTCTCTATGGACAGGACCTCGCGGAAGCGCAGTCACAGTGTCTGCCCTACGTCACCGAGCATCCCCTCCTCCGGGCTGACCCATGTTGTAACCGGTGTCAGAATTTCTTTACATTTTAAGGCTGAATCTCTTCCCATGGTGCGTGAAGACCACATTTTGTTTATTCAGCCATCCGTGGATGGACGTCTGGGTGGCTTCTACCTCTTGGCCACTGTGACTCACGCTGCACGAACTTGGGCGTGCAGATATTTGTTCGTGTCCCTGCTCTCAGCGCTTCTGTGCATATGCCCAGAAGTGGCATGGCTGGACCACAGGGTCATCTCACGTGTGGTTTCTTTTTCTTTCTTTTGAGGAGCCACCAGACTGTTTTTCCACAGCAGCTGCAGAATTTTACACGCCCACCAGCGAGGCGGACGCGCTCCAGCTTCCCAGCACCCCTGCCAACACGTTTGTTTCTGTTTTCGGTAATAGCCATCTCATTGAGTGTGAAGTGGCACTTTAATTTTAAAGGCAGATAGGCCAGGGCGGTTAGCTTGTTTCCGGCCGGGATCTACATTCAGGATGTCTGTGGCTCTCCTTTTCTCTTGGAGGAAGACTCTTCCCTGGGAGTTAAGTGCCCGGGGAAATGAGGAGCAGCAGTGTTTTCGTGAGCAGCGCTCAGCTCTGGGTCTGCTTTGTACATTAAGTGGTTTGGTGATCTACTGAGTTCTTTGGGTCCTGCTTCTTTGCACTGGAGTGATTCAAGGGATTTTGTGTCCATTATCCCATCTGGCACCCCCCTCGACCTGGTGACCTAACCAGGTGTCATCCCCATTTTCCAGAAGAGGCTATCAAGGCACAGGTGAGTGATATGAAGCAGGTAGAGACTGACCCAGAAGGACCGGCCCCCGACTCCTAACCTAGCAGACGCCGTGGACCGTGAGTGGGGGGGTGAGGGCTGGGGAGATGGAGATTGGCATCACCATTGGAGAGAACTCCAGGGGGAGCCCTCTTTATATGGCCAGGCTTCATATATGAAGTTTATGGCTGTGTGTGTGTGTGTGTGTAAAAAATTTAATTCTTGTTCTATGGGATTCTTTTCTGCACAGCCATATGGCTTAAGAAATGTCCTTTTGAGCACAGCGGTGCCATGTCAGAGTTCTGTCCTGGCTCCCATGGAGAGCCCTCGTTAGCGGCTGGGTCAAGATGCCCAGCTCCCTCCTCGGGTTTTCTTCCTGAAGCTGCATGCAAGCCCCCAAAGCTCACACTCTCCCAGTTGGGCATCGGACATCCCAAGTGCGTGTCCAGGCTTGGTGGGGTGGGGGTGCGGGTTAGGTGTTTGCAGTAAGCGGTCTTCTTGGCCTGGGCACTGATTGTGGCTGCTCCTCAGCTTTCCATCTCCCAGCCTCTGCACCTTCCCCCACGGGTGGAAGGACAGGGACCTTCCATCCCAGGAGCCATCATGACTGTGGTTCTAGTCCATTTCGATTGATGTCATTCTGATGTTTCTCTTTACTTTTAAAATGAAGCAGCAAGAAACAAAGCTCTTATTCCTGGGCAGGGGTGACAGAACAGGATGGCCTCGAGCCCGAGGAGGCTTTCTTCTCTCTGGGAGGGCAAGGGAGGAGGTGCCTACCCGGGACATCTGCCCACCACAGCCCCTGCCTGCGACCCTTTCTCCTCTGACTTCGCACAAGACTCATCTCGTGGCCGCAGTCACCTTGGGGGAGGCTTCTCTGAGCCTAAGGGAATCTGTGGCCACTGGCAAGCCAGTTGGGAAACTTAGATATTTGGGTTTTTAATTAAATTTCTTAAGTAGAAACCAGGACTGTGGTTAACCAAAGAGCTGAGATGGTCCCGGTTTCGAATTCCAGCCTGACCACGGGGGTTCTCCCCCTTTCCTGGAATTGTTTTCCTGGTCACTTCCCGCCGACCTGTTTTTATCCCACCCCCCCACCCCCCGCCCCCTGCATTGGAACAAACTCCTTTCCTCTTTTCCAGATTCTTTCTCTCTGCCCTTGTCCTCCTGGCATCTGTCTGTAGGGCACCGACTTGGGGAACATGCCTGTGTGAACATGACCGTGGTTTGCGGTCAGAATGGCCATTTGATATCCCCAGTCCCCTACACTAGGACCTCGCCCTGTTGCTTCTGCCTCCCTGGGTAAGGGTTCAACACACACGGTCCGCCAACCAGTGCGGCACGGTTATGTCGGGAAGGAGAGGGATGCGCAGGCTGGGAGCAGGCGGCCCGAGTGTCTGGTTCTTCGGCCTCTCTTCAGCCTCTGAGGCTGGCCGTGGGTGGGTGTCTCTGCTGTCAGAGGCTTAGAGAATTTAAGGAATATCCGTAAGAAGCCAGAGCTATGAAGGTTGGAATGAAGTTCAGACTCAGGTGCTGGCACATGGGGTCCCATCCTGGCCCGGTCACCAACCTCTGTGTGACATTGTGCAAGTCACTGGGCCCCTTGGGGCTCCTGTCCTCATCCATAAAAGAAGAGCCTGTGTCTAGGTTGGATGCTTTTGGTTGCAAGTGACCGAGAACCCGCTTCTAACTGGCTTAAATCCCCAACTTCTGGGTTGTTCATTTGCCTGGGAAATCTAGGTGTTGTGCTTTCGGGTGATTTGGGGTGATTTTCTCCAGTGCTTTTTGTTCTTGTATTTTAATTTCCTGGTAGAAGCAGAAAGGGCACAAGTATTTGCAGACCCCTGCCTCCACAGACCCCGAGCGGGAGAATGCTCTTTATCTCAGCTTTCCAGAGGGTTGACCCTGCGGGAGCTCAGCCCTGGATCCGTCCTTGGGGCCAGTAGGTGGGAAGCAGCGTTTGACTGTCCTGCGGTCACGTGCCTCACAGCTCCTCGGTGGGCGGAGGCAGCCTCCCTCCCCAGAAGCACCCGGATGCACGGATGGAAAGTAGGGCCTTAGGAGCAGGGCGGGATGCAGAGAAACATCCAAGTTTGCTATGGATGGACTGGACTACCGGATAGTCCACCAGAATGAATGGTGGGCAGGGAAGCAGTTGTGATTCCCGCGGTCTAGCTGGGACCTAGGAGCGGGAGGGGCATGGTAATGCTCAGCGACAGGTGACAAATAGCCGAACCTTACCAGTTCTTTCCTCCTCGGAGTCTCTGATCCGGGAGTCTTATTTTTTTCCCACGAGACATCATCTTGCCCCATCAGGGAGCTGGGGATTTGGCTCTTGGTCCAAGTCCGGCCTTGCCGGGGGTCGCCCCTGGCTGGTTCTCACTTACCTGCATGAAAGACTTGTCACTGGGGTAGCAACTTGGTGCTTGGCATGGCAGCTCTCCCCTGAGATTTCTTCAAAATAGAAGGAAAACCCTTCCCCCGATGGAGCACGCCTCGGTGTTACTCCCGGTCTGCTCGCAGAGGCAGATTGGGTGCTATTCTGGTGTGAAAAGTCCAGCAATGGGAGAGGGGGCTGATGGGTTTGCGGAGACTTCTCGCTGAACTCCTGAGTTTGGCAGCCCAGGTAGGAGACCAGGCCCCCAGTTAGATCTGACACAGGGCATGTCCGGGAGCAGCCACCTGTGTGGACTTTTTTAGATGCCTTGTTTAGATGATGTTCACACACACACACACTCACACACACACGCAGGTGCTGACTTGTGCCCTGGCTTCTGGGGGCTCCGTATTAGAGAGATGGCTCCACTCCCTGGGCTGCTGAGCTCCAGCTGGGGGCCCTCCTTGCCTCCTTGCCCGCTCGTTACACAGGTGGGCTTTGTTTGGGGGGCAGTGACTCATGCTCCTGGGTCGTGTGAGCTCTTAAAGGCGGCCACGCTGCCCTGGCAGGTGCTCCTGGCTGTCCTCATTTGCCATCGCGAGGAAAATGTTCATTGTCATGGCGATAGATTATTTCTACTCTGCAGCTGGAATGTCAGTAGCCTCTGTAGGAATGGAGGTGCTGTGGAGGAGAGGGGTGATTGTCCCGTGATGACGTGGTCGATGCCCTCTAACATATGCCAGCTGCTGCATTTAATGTGGCCCCATTTACTAGACGAAGAAGCTGAGGCTCCCAGGGCTTAAGTCCCTTGTTCAAAGACACCCGCTACCCCGGTCGGTGGCAGAGTCGGACCTTGACCTGCCTCCGGGTTGGCGCATGACTGCCTCCCCCTGCTTCTCGGGGCACCCTTGCACCCCCAGCCTCTTTTGGAGAATGCTGGAAGTCACACGTAGACTTGATGACGTCTCCATGGCTCTGGCTCATCCTTCCCCTCTTGCTCCCGAGTAACCCACGGGTGAGTTTAAACCAGTGTTTCCTTCTCCCTTCTCAGGTGAAGTCAGTGTCAAAAAAACTTATCACAAATTCATTGGAAGATTCATCTATTGGAGTTTCCCCGATGAGGACCTGTCAGTCACTGCTGCCCGGGTTCCAGGCCTCTCCCCGGGGTCTACCTCTTCTGTCTTGCCATCCATCCCTTCTTCTCTGCAGATGTAAAATCCAGCTGGGAGACTGAGAAGTCCTTGTGCGCTGGCAAGCCTGGAGTCGGGATACAGAGGCAGCCCTATTTCGATTTGAAGCTACGACGTCTCCCTGTAGAATTGTCTCGACTCTGTTCACACGGAGAGGCTAGTGTCCCGGGCATGCGTCCACATCACCAGTCCCCTTGTTACATCCCGGGAGGGACGCTCAGGCCATGGTGTACCCAGTTGGACTCCTGTCACTTTTTCTATCTCCTGTGGTCATTGGCATTTAGAGGGATGATTCTGGGGAGATCTAGCCTTCTTGGTAGAGGAACCTTATAGGGTTGGGTGCACCTGTTTGAGTGGGACAGGGAAGTAGGCTGGCCCACGATCAAGACATTCGATGGCAATGCTGGGTCAAAGGGGGTGTAACTCTCTTTAGCTGGGACAGCGTTGTGTGTACTTGACTCCTTGAGCTCAAAGCTGAGCTGAGCTTTTGGACCACACCTGTAGCGAGGTCTGCCTTTCTGATGTTCTGCTTGGAAATTGGACAGAGTTGTCCCGGGCTGTACCCACATCGCCTCCACATGGGTTAAGGGCAGTGGAGAAATCCTTGCCCTATCTGGGCTGCATTCCCGTTTGCTACCATGGACTCTGTCCTTTGCTCAGAGAACGTGTTAACTGACGTGATTGGGAAGGTGGAGAGGGAGTCCAGGTCATCTTGGTCGGGTCGGGTGGCAGTCAGGCTGTGTCTAGTTTGTGGATCGGACAGACTGAATCTTGGATTCTTCTTCCTCCTTGTTTTCTTGTCCCTTCTTGGCTTAAAACCTGTGTCAGTGTTACAGAAATGGACGCACCCCATGGTTCTCTCTGCTTGGGCTGTAGTTGTCTCTTTTCCGAGGTAGTCAGATTAAGCTGGGGACGAAAATTTCCACCTCCTGGTCAAGAGGTTGTTCCCTTTGGGGTTTCTTCTCGGAAGTGATGAACTTGGGCTGCAGGGTAGAATTTGGAAAGCCCAGGACGGGGCTTCCACTGGCTTGAATGCAGTGACTCATGTGAAAGGACCATACATACTCTGGCGTGCAGGGAACTCCGGGGACCCTCCAGCCCCAGGAGCCCTGTTGGCCTGAGAGGACAGACAGCAGCAGGGGGTTGGGACAAGGCCATGAGGTGCCCTTGGTGGGCCTTCTTCTGGGGTCTGCAGTAGGCTTGTCTCAACCCACTTTTCCCCGTGACCTGTAGCTACAATGTTTCTTAAGGGGGTGTGTCCTTCTCATCTCCTTCCCCTGCTATCCCAGGGCTTAGTCAGTGACACTGACACGTAGAAGGGACCTAGAGAGTCCAATAATCCTGTCCAGTGGTTGCTCAGGCTATCCTTAAACTCAGCAATGGGGGCTCACTCTCTGTTTTTCCTCTTATCCAATCTTCCCCTTGCCTGCATATCTGTATTGTTAACAGTCTACTCTATACTGCTGGGATTGGTTCGCAGACGTGGATTTTTCTAATTCGGTGCAATCAGAAGTGTGCCTCATGGTACCTGGCCTGATGCCAGCTCCAGTAGAAACAGTATATACGTGGGCAGGCGACAGGTCGAAGGCCCACGCCACCCTGCCGTCTTGTTGCTGTGTGTGGCTATGGGTGCGGGGCCCATGGACTCTGCCTGGTTCATCCACGGTGCACTGGGAAAACGGCTACTCATCTTCCCTTTCTGGAAGGTGTTACTGGTCTTTGCTCCAAGTGGCCCTAGGCATTGCGTGCTTCTGTCCCTTGTGCCTAGAATTGGTGGCTCAGCCGAGAGCCCTGGTTTTGCCCATGTCTAAGTCTCCTAATTCGCCTGGTGGCTTTGGCCAGGTTCTCTTGCATCTTGGGACCACAGCTTCCTCCCTGCTCCCTTAGAGCATAGTCTGTGGCTCCTTGATTCGTTTTGGCGTGGAGGGGGTCTCCTTGTTCCCCTTTCTGTTTTCGGCAGAGGGCCCCGAGCAAGGTGGGCAGGAAGCAACGCCCAATTGCTCTGGGTGGACACATCCCTCCCCGCTTTTTCTGTGGTACCTCTCAGCTTTCTGGGGAAGTTCTCCATTGAGCGGAAATGAAATCAAAACGCACAGCCGTCTCGTGAGGCGGCCTTTATAAAACATCATTTGTGATCGTTTGGGATGTCTCAGAAGTAAGTTACGGTGACCTTGTACCAAGATAAGCAAGGAGAGGAGTCAATTACCCTCCTTGCCTGGTGGCCAGAGAAAATTTTATGTATGGAAAGGCCTGGGGGTGTCCTGCCTCTCCCCCGCTTTCCACAGGAAACCTTTAGAGTCAATCTGCCTACAAGGGAATGAAGGCCCTTCGGGTGGGTCAAAATGAGATTCTTTTCTGCTTGTTGGCGGTTCCTGACTTGGCTTAGGGAGGCAGACCCAGCTCCAGGGAACACAGTCATACCGCCAGAAGCCACCAGAATTCTGCTCTGCGGGGTGGCCTCTCTGCTGGCATTTCTGGTGCCTTCCAGGCAGAAGATGCCTGGTTATAACCTGAATTGTTCTGGGAGGGACAAGTCCTCACCACGCCCCCTTTTCCTTCCCGCCCTAACCCCCCACCCCCCCTCCTAGGGAAAAAAAAAAAAAAAAGCATACCCCCTTTCTGCATCTGTGTCTTTAAGAATTCCTTCCATTGTAGCCCAGGGACAGAGACCCTTCTGTGAGAGTCTGTTGGAGGCCTGTCCTCCGGGACACCCCGCCCCCCATATTAAAAGACCATCGGAACAAGCTCCCCATTCTCCTCTGGAGAGGGTCCCTCTGTCCCAAGCCAAGCAACTCTTAAGGGAGCGTTTATCCTGGGATACTCAGCTTACAAAGCCGGCTGCAGCGTCAGATAAACTCGCTCAGGCCCGCGGGGAGGAGGACAAAACCCCCTTTATTTTCACCCCTGCAGAGAGACCAATAAAGACTTTGTGCTGGAGAGCAGGGGTCTGAGCAAACAGAGGAGGGGTCTGTGGTGGGGCTGGTAGGAGAGAGCCTTGTGGGCCATTATCTTATCAGTTTCTCTGTAGGGGAAATCTCAGCGGGGGCAGGGGTCTCTAACTCGGCCAGAACCACCTCAGCCCACCCCTCCCCGAGAAGCTCTTGGGGGGCGTCAGTCTTGGTTTACCAGGAGGAATCCCTGGTTTCTTCCTTCTGTTTGGATAGGACAGCACTCGAGTACTTGGTGGGCCAGGCCCCAGCCGTGTGTGTGTGTGTGTGTGTGTGTGTGTGTGTGTGTGTGTGTGTGTGTACACGTCCCATTATCTCGGGGTCTGTGGGCACCCCCAGCCCCCACATGTGGCGCTTGCCGTAACTTAGGTGTCGACTTTGTTAAATGTGGAGAGGTTTTCACTCTGTCATGTAAACCAGAAGTTTCTGTGACTGGTCATCTGAATGCGAGTCTTGTTCGTTGAGCACCTACTGAGTGCTGAGCAGACTTGGAGTGGAGGCCCAGAGAGGGAAAGTACTGGCCTCCCGTCACCAAGCAGTGGGGAGCTTGGGGTTCCAGCCCTGCTGTGTCTGAGCCTGGAACCTCCGCCTGCTGCCCCACCAGAGGGCCCAGCACAGCTAAAAGGCAGGTGGGGAGCTGCTGAGGGGGCCAGGGTCACGGCAGAAGGACGGGGCTCCCAGGCCTTCCCCTTCTGGCCTGGCCTTGGTTTGGGTTTTGTCCATGACCTCCTGCAGCTCCTCCCTCCCTTTACCCGACTCTGGCTGGAAACCCGCTCTTTGGTGCTAGGACGCGAAGCTGAGCATTGGCTGGGGTCTCTCTACCCCGTGCCCTTGGAGCACTCAGCTTCCGCGTGTGCCCGCTCTGGCGGGGGGCCAGCAGAGGGGCTGAAGTGGGTGCTGTCCAGAGGAGGCCGGGAGGGAGACGCCTGACTGCTGCAGCAAGCAAGCTGAGTTAACTTTGCTGGAGCCCTGGTCAAGAAGGAAGCTTCTCCACGAATATCTGAGAGAGGGGAACCCTGACCCAGCTCCCAGCTACCTGCAGCCCCAAATGTGTCTTTGTCTTCCCATTTCCCTTCCTGGGGGTTGACCTGGATGTGGGAGTTGGCAGGAGGGGGGGGGGCTTCTGAAACTCTCGAGTCACCTGTGTCCCGTCTCTGTTCAGCCCTTCCCATGAGTGGGTGCCTGTAGGTTGTAGGGCAGGGATACATGGCAGCCAGGAAGGTTCTCCCTGCAGGACTTCATGGCCGAGTTCAGCATCCCTGTTCACATATCACAGCTGCCAGGGCAATCAGGGCCTGGCACCCCAGGGCAGGCGGCTCCTGGGCCTTCCCCTTGTCTGGTGGAGTCTGCCTTGCCCACGGTCCCTGGCCCTACCCTGCACCTGCTTACAGGGTGAACCAGGAGGGCGCCACTTGCCCCCAGTCCCTGGGAAGGTGGTGGAGGAACAACCTTGGTGAGAACTTGGCCTCCTGCAGACGGACAGACAGACACCCGGGCTCTCCAGATGGACTTCCTGCAGGAGGAAGAGGTTGGGTCACAGAAGCAGGTGCTGGGCACGGGTAGGGGTTGGGGATAGGGAGAAACAACACCCCTGCTTCGGACAGCTGGAGGGTGGGTCTCTGCATCTGTCTCCCAGGGCTGGACCGAGAAAATGAGTGTTACTGGCCTGGAGTCCGCACCAGCTCCAGGATCCAGGACATTCCCTGGGAACATTTTACACCACAGTGGCAACCTGCACCAGAGGGGGCCTGCAGGAGGTGTGTGTGGGTGGGGGTCATTCCAGGCAGGGCAGCGGCTTTCGTGGGGGTGCCCTGGTTATTTCTTTACCTTTGCCACAACGCGACTGACTCATTTCCTGCAGGCGAGGGCTTCGGAAACACTCATCCCAGTGTGTAGTGGTTTGGGAGCCGCGATCTATAGGTTGGTCGTCTAAAGGAGGGCAGTTGTCTTGGACCAGGGTCCATATCAGCTTGCTCCTTCCCAGGAGAGACAGCTCAAGGGCTCACCCCGCCTCTCTGTGCCTTTGCTTATTTCGTAGCCAGAATACCGAGATGCGCGCTCCAGACTTCATCCAGCTCTAGAAGGAACGCAGTCAGGTGTTTCCTGATGTGCCCGCACGGGGCTCTGTGTCTGTGTTTGCACACGGACCCTCTTGTCTCCCGGTTCTGCAGGCACATTTCCTTGTGCCTCGGGTCCGTCTTGCTCTGGTAGGAGGGCATCCCACCTCTCCACCCCTGCGCAGGGGAAGGTGGGACGCTTGCCATGGCCACAGTGAGACTGTGAGCGCGTACGACCTGGCTGAGGGCGAGGGAGGCCTGGAGCCGCCGCTTGGGCTGGGAAGTCAAGATGCTGGTCTCCTGGAGGGGCGGCTGACCTGTTGTCTTGGCCCTGCGGAGGGCAGCGCGGGGGGTCAGCGAACAGGCAGTACCGCGCCTGGGGTCTGGGCTGGGAGCAGGTGGCTGAGGACGTCGGGCAGCTGCTGTCCCTTTGCGGCTTCTTTCACACCCAAGGAAAGCTGGAGGTTCAGGATTGTTTTGGAGGCTTGGAACAGCGCACTCGGGTCTGTGCATGGCCAGGATGACATGTGTCGTCTTTCGGCTCCCTGCTCCCGCACATGGCGCAGCCCACGTTCAGGCCGCGCGGGGGAAGACCTCACCAGTGATCACCCTTCCTTGGGTGCCCACATGCCCTCCCGCAGCGTGCCTGGTCGACTTCATGCATGTGACCAGGCAAAGAGTCGGTCTATGCTTGGCTTAACCCCTCTTGTCATGGACTTTTGCAGTGGGCAGGGGGGAGCCTCCTGATGGAGGAGGGGGGCGTGTTCTGGAAAATGGACCGAACACCCTCCTGGTTTATCATCGGCCCTGTTATTTACCACCCCCGTGTGCTCCCTCTGCCTGTAGGCCTGAGCGGGAGGAAAGGGGCTGGGTTTCGGAGTTGCCCACTGCAGCCTCTCCCGGGGCCTCCCTTCCATGCGCTCACATGCCAGTGGGGAGGTGCCCTTCTCCCCGGCAGGTTTCTCCCTCCCCTGGACATAAGCCTCCTGTTCTTGCCCTGGGGGAGGGCGACACTTAGCACAAGGGAGACTTCAGTGGGAAAGGGGGAGTGGGCGGGCTGGTGGGATAAGTGGCAGCGGGTGGGGGTGTTGTCATTTATTAGGTCCCTGAAAACAATACGGGGTTTGTTTCTGGGGGACGGTGGTGCCTGGGGAGGCAAGCCAAGATGGGTCCAAGCAGAAAGAAAACAAGCACAGGTCTGACAAAAATATGGTGACCCCGAGGAGCAGGGAGAAAAGCACCTTTGTTTAGGGAGGTCAGGGCAAGCAAGGGCCGGGGAGGCAGGAGAAGGCGTGTGGGGAGGACTCCCGCACAGGATGGATGGCGGCTTCCGTGTCGGGAACTGGGCTCCTAGAAGGACAGCAAGCTCCGCTGGCAGTTTGTGGGGTGGCCGGCCCTGATGCCCTGCATCCTGGGCCAGGTTTGGGGGAATCCGCTCCTTATCTACTCTGTTCCTTGAGAGTGACCCGAGAGAAGATCCCACATGGAAGTCTTCCTGGGTTTTGGGGAGGGAGGATGGATAGAGGGGTCTCTCTTTTTCAGGGGGCTCCTAGTGGACTACGGTTTTGCTTCCCACTCGGGCTGATTGGATGGTCTGACTCTGAGCAGAGAGGCCCTCCCAGCCCGGAAGCAGGCCCTCTGGGATGTGGGGAGAAGGATACTCGTGGGGTGCCGTTCACCTGGCCACAGGTGGTGCCGGAGACCTTGGGTGTTTGGGGGCTGCAGGGGGAGGCGTGAGATCTTCTTGCTGGAGTGCTTCTGCCTTGGACCCTCCATGACCGACCACCCCCCAGTGCACCTTCCCGATTGCAGACTCCCTGCTGCCCCCTGTGGACGGGTCTCCCCAAATCCAGTGACTCACTTTGGTTTCTAACTAATGGTTTCTTGCTCTTTAACCAGAGGGGCTTGTAGACCCTCAGCTGGCTTCCTGTGTCCCTCCCGTCTCTTCGGCGGAAACAGTGCCCTCTCTGGTTCGGCCCTGCCATTCTCGGTGTTGGGGTGGGCTTGCCCTCGCTCAGACGTTGTGTGCCTGCAGGACCTCAGCAGGAGACGCAGTCCTGGGGAGAGCAAGAGCCGCGCCCCCGATCTCCCGTGAGGGGTCTTGTTCCCAGGACAGTTGCCCTCACGGTGCACAAGGACCACCCCACCCCGCAAGCTGGGTGAACTGGAACTCCCAGCCACCTGCCAGCAGGAGCCGTGATGGAGAATCCTGGTGGGGGTGTGGACACCCAGCTCTGACACACTCCTCGTGGCGGTGCCGGCAGGGAGCCAGGGGGTCAGAATCGCGCTGGGCTGATTGAACCCGGTTCTGAGAGAGGCGTTCTGCACTGAAGCTCTGTGCTTGAGAACAGACTCCCAGCGGCCCGCGGCGGTTGCTGACCCACGGCTCAGTCTGTTCCCGGCGCGTATCGCTGTGAGGCATGTGCCCACCCACACCCACATAGGCGTACCACGAGGCTTGCTCGGACACGTGTGTACGCAGCTACTCACGCTCCTGTATTCCTCCCGATGGCCCTGTGGGGAAGGCATCATCCTTATCCTTATCATTATCCACGATCGGAGGAAAGTCAGCGAGCCCCCCAGCCGGTGGAGCAGGCTACCCCCCAGGCAAACTGAAGGGGACCCTCCAGGCCCCGGGCTGGTTCTCCATGAGCTGAAGGACCGCTCTGAGCCAGGGCTTCCCTGGTCCTGTCAGCTCTCCCCAGAGCCTTGCAAGGCCTTTGTACATCTTCTTTTGCAGTGGCAGAGCTCACCAAGGTCAAATAACCTGGCTCAAGGTCACCTACTTGTCCACTGAGCTCTGTGGACCCTAAAAGCCGGCGCTCCCTTGCAGAAAAACGCAGGGCGGTTCCCACTACCTGCTGGCACGTCGCCTTGCAGGAGTGTTGGGATCTGTGCATTGGTGTGTTTTGTATTTGATGGAGGCCCTGAGAAGCCAGAGTGTAGGTCCTCGGCTCACTGAGAGGGCGGTGGTGGGAGGAGGAAGGGGTTCGCTCTGCCCTGCCATGCTTGGCCCCAGCCCCTGGGCCTGGCCTGCTGCAGGTGCCACTTCCCTTTCCTTATCCCCCGGTGGGCCCGCCCTCCGTTTTCATCTTCCATGATGATGCATGAGCCTCTTGAAGCTGCCCATGGCTGCTGAGACAGGGCCCTGAGTGGGACTGGTTGTTCCTTAAGGGAAATTGTCTCATCTTCCCTATTGTTTGGGGTTCACTCTGCTTAGCAGGGCCTCCATTATTTGGTGGGGGACCTGGAGCGAAGGTGGGAGGAAGGGGAACAGATGCTACCCTGGGCTGGGTTTGTGGCCTTGAGCTGTGGGGTCCAGCAGTTTTTCTGAGGGAGGAAGGGGAGATCAAAGACACGGTGTTGAACAGGGCTGGTCCCTTCCAGGCCTCTCCTGTGAGTCTGTCTCCATTGACTTGGGGTCCTCCTCCCGCCCCTTCCACTGGTCCTCCTTCCCCCTGCTCACACTCCCTCTTCCTCCTTGTCCTCCCTCCTCTTCCTTGCCCTCCTCTTCCTCATCCTCTCTCCTCCCCATCGTCCTCCCTCTGCCTCTTTGCCCTTGCATGGCCACCTCTCCTTAAAGGCACCGGTGCCCGAGGATAACCAAGCCTGTACTGTGTGTCAGCCTCTGCCACATCCTTCCCACGCGCTAGATCCCCCCTCCTGACATGGACATTGGAAGGGATTCTGATTCGCAGCTAGTTTTCCTGGTGCAGCTTGCCGCCATGTTCAGTATTCTGCCCAGTAGCGTCACAGCTGGTGACGGGCCATGCGGGGATTTGGAACCGGGTCTCGACACTCGTGCTTCCCAAACCTCCTGCCTCTCTTCAAGGCAGGCTCAGCCCTCAGCTCCCCTGAGAGGCTCTCCTGGGAACCCCTCCCCTCCAGACCACGGCTCGGCCTTCGGACTTTCCAGCACTAATGTTTTAGGCCCTGGTTATGAGGTTTGATTCTCAGCTGTCTTCAGCTGCTTTTTTAGTGCATCGACAAGGTGGTAAATTGGAAGTACAGAGCACTTTTTCTGTCACTTCTGTGTCCCCCAGAGCATCACACGCAGGGCCAGGCACACTGCAGAGATGCCTTTAAGTACTTGTTAAATAGAATGAAAAAGCACTAACATGGCATTTGAGTGCGTACAACATGCTGCCTTCTGGGGGCATTGCACGTGCGGGTGAACATTGTTAGCCTCATTTTACAGATGAGAAAACAGCAAGGCAGGCCTCAGAGCAGATAGCTGCTGAGGCACTCGGCCTGAGTGACCCGGGAAAGCCACGGCCTCTGCAGCCCACCCCACCAGGGACACCCATGGGAAGGCTCGCTGGCCTCCACTGGTGGCTCCGAATGTGATGCTTCATTCTTTCTCCGCAGCCGCCTAGGGGAACACCAGCTCCTTTTTTTATTTGACAGAGAGAGATCACAAGCAGGCAGAGAGGCAGGCAGAGAGGAAGGGGGGAAGCAGGCTCCCTGCTGAGCAGAAAGCCCGATGTGGGGCTCCATCCCAGGACCCTGAGATCATGACCTGAGCTGAAGGCAGAGGCTTTAACCCACTGAGCCACCTAGGTGTCCCTAAATAATCATCTTTATTGAGAAATAACTTACGTCCCATCAAATGCATCTATTGTAACGTACAAGCCAGTGAATTTCAGTAAATGTGTAGACTTGTGTGACCATCGCCACAATGTCGTTTTTGTGCCACAATGTGGCTTTGAAACATTTCTAGCACCCCCCCCCCGACCTAAATTTCCTGGTGCCTATTATCCATTGGTCCCCACGCCCTGGCCAGCCCTACGTGATTGCTGATCTGCTCTGTGAATTTGCCCTGTATGGGTGTGTTGTATCCACGCAGTGAGACAACATCTGGCTTCCTCCACTTAGGGGGCTTCTGAGAAGTGGGTAGCTGGCCACCGCCGACTTTTCACTGAGTCTTGTGTGTGTGTGTGTGTGTGTGTGTGTGTCCAGACTAAAATATGGGGCCTCGGAGGGGCTACCTGGAAATGTGCACCCCAGGTGGAGGTATGCTGGGAGCCTGGGGGCTGCACCTGGGGGTCTGAGCGGAGTCTTGTCTTCTGTGTTTCCTGCCTGAGGCCCCTGATCTGCACGCCCCACCTTGCCCGCCAGCTCTAATGGACCTGGCTTCCTCCTTCCGGGCGGTTTTGGCTTAATTAAGCCATAATGACAGATGGAGAAGCTCTGTTTCCTGGCAATTAAAATAAGTGGAAGATTGGAACTTGGGCCAGCCCTCCTCCCAGCCGGGAAGGACTTGACCCTCCCATGGCCTTGTTCCTGCTCCCCTGAGAGGCTCTGGGAGGATGTTGGCCAATTCCCTCCTCTCTCCAAGTCTCCCCATGGCTGCAGCTGAGTTTTCTCTTTCCTGGCCGATTCTCAAGGCTGTTGTATACAAAGGTCAAAACCCCCCCCCAAAAAAGCCTATTTAGATGTATTTTCAGGTTTTTTCCTCCTGTCTCCATCCAAGGAGACAGGGAAAGAGGAGCCGTTTATTCAGTCAGCAAACTGGTCCTGGGTGTCTGGCATGGGCAGGGGAGGAGAGAGGCGGGAAGAGAGAGCCCACCCCAGAGCCAGCCCCAGCCCTGCGGAGGCCCCGGAAAGGAAGGAGCTCGGCAGACTGAGGCAGCATGAACAAGAGCCTGGGCTCCCAGATGGGGGAGAAGACCCCGGAGCTGTTGTTCTGAATGGTCCGGAGGAAATGGACACAGCCCAGGGGCTATGTTGTGGGCAACAGGGGGAGCTGATGCGCTCTGGAGTGCAGGCCGGCTGGAGGGGGAGTGGGGGCGTGGGGCCAGAGCCGGTGACTGAGCTCTGTTCCGAGGCAGGTGGCCCACACAGGTGCCATCAGCAGGTTACCAGGCTGTGGTCACCGCCGAGCTGCAGTCAGCAGGAGGACGCCGGGGGCAGACACCGGGTCGCGCATTCTAGATGGGTGTGGGCTGTTGGGGAATCGCGCTGCACCCCGGGACACGCAGTCAGTGCCTTTCTGGGCCCCCGTCCCCTGGAGGTGGTCCGGTGAGGTTCCTTCTGTTTTCCACCATGATTCAAAGCATGCTTGTTGTTCCGGAACCCCGTGTACCTGGAAACACTCCGGAGAATCCTGGCCGCGCGCCTGTACTTTCCAGCTGCTCATCCGCGGTCCGTATCTGGCTTATTTTCAGAGTCCCGACCTCAGAGCAGGTGGTTTGATTCTCCTTCTGAATGTCACCTGTGGCGTTCGTTTTTTCCTCCTGTTCTCATGTTCCTTGTCGGTGTGCGTAGCTTGCTTGCAGGGATCACAGCTGCAAAACCGATCTCACCCTTTGCTTTGTTCCTTGGCAGACCGTCCTTCGTTGAGTCTCATAAACACGAGGCCGTTGAACTGCCTTTTCTCTGTTTTACCCATTGGTCAAACACATATTTCAGTAGCAGGATGCAAGGGGCTGGCGCCTTCCCGGCCTCAGATTTCTCCTTTTTTCTGCTCTCGAGCTGCCCATCCGGGAAATAAAACTTGGAGATGCTTTGATTTTGTTCTTGGACAAGCCGGGCATGTGGCTACCGCTGAAGGACCATTCGTGCCCTTAGGTGCATTTCAGGCTCAAGGGGGGGTGCAGGATGCTTCACATTCGCAGGAGAAATTTGAGTTTTGGGCTTGCTCCATGTCCCCAGGGGAACCCTCCGTCCGTGTTTCCATGTTGGCTGTACCCCTCTCTCTTCCTCTCTTCCCGCCTTCCCATCCTGGAAGGACCGCTGGGCACAGGAGGGATGGAAAGAAGGCAGCAGCCCGCACTGGGATTCCTTCCAGACGTTGAAAGGTCTTCCTCCTCTTTGGAACCGGCCTGGGCTCAGGAGGCCTGAGCATTAAGCCAACACCCCTTGGAAGAGAAGAGCTGCTTTGTGCTCCCAGCGCTGATGGCCTGGCCTCAAGGGCCACCGATTGCCCTGACTCGAGAATTGCCAAGTGGTCCTGCAGAATGTGCGCGTGTGCGCACAGATACACACAAGCACGTTTGTAGTAGGGGCGCCGAGCTTTCATTTCGAGAGAGTTCTAGGTACAGTTGTGAGAGGGAGAAGGTGATGGGGACTGTCACAGAGGAAAACGTGACCGCGAGGAACGTGGAGGCTCTTCTGTTTGTTCTGCGGGCACAGGGCACACCAACCCAGGGTCAGAAACTCGGAGCCCTTGGCAGGGGCCCGTGGATGAGATACGTCTGATGTCTCCTTGGTGCACCTGACCAGGGACGCGTCGTGGTGGTGTGCCAGCCCCAAGTACGGATTCTGTTCTTCTGTCACTTTTATACCAAGGTCACAGGAACCTTGATCATGGTCCTTTGTGGCACAAGAGCTGCTGCATCAATGGCCCGTTGTTTCCTTAATGAGTCCCCAAGGCTGGGTCTTTGGGTTTCCATTTTCACCCCAAGGCTGGCATAAAATCTTTGCATTTTATTTTTTTAAATAAGAGCATCTAAAGGGCCCTGAGTCTCTGACTTGCTGTCAGAACCCCTATCCTGTTCCTTTAAAGCTCCAGCAAGGTTGGAAAGAGGGCGGGGGCCGTTCTCTCCCTGTGTGGAAGCCTGGGGACAGGGTCGACTGGAGGCAGGCGGCCTTCGCTGTGGCCAGAGAGGTCTCCGCTCGCTGTCTTTCTCAGGGCCATGCACTCTCCTTCTCTTCGTCCTCCTCCACTTCCAGGAAGCGCTCCCAGCGCCCACAACGCGGAGCCTCCCTGCTGCCCCTGCCCCTGGAGCACTGTAGAAAGAGCCCCACGTGGGCCGGGTTCTCCAGCCTCTTCCCCTCTCCAGCTTGCGGTGAGACCGTCCTCTTCCTTCTACCCCCTCCTGCCTTCCCTCCTCCTGAGTCTGCTTCTCCCAGGACCCAAGGCTGGTCCTCTCTGTCCTCGTGGAGGAGGGGGCAGGAAGCTCAGCCCCCAGGGCTCGCCACAGGGCCAGGGTAGGGGGGTTTATGGCCCAGACTCTGGAGCCCCCTTGCCTGGCTGCTTCCAGAATCCCCGATCTAGCGGTGCTGAGTCAGCGCTCGGCTCCCGGGCCCTGGAGGAAGGAGCACGGGGGAAAGATGGCCCGGGCTGTGGGTGTAGACCGGTTCCGTGCGGGCGGATGTGCTCTGGCTTATAGGATCCGTAGCCCTGACCATGGCAAGTGCTTGCCGGTGATCTCAGACGGTGCCGGTCACAGAGGGTTTCGCTCTCCCTTCTGAGTGCTCTCCTGCCTACAGAGGGGAGAAAAAAGAAAAGGGAGCGAACAATAGAACGTTCCCCAGCCCTAAAAAGAGCGAAGTCCCGACACGCTCAGTGGAGGTGAATCTTGAAAACATCGTGCTCAGTGAAAGCAGCTGGAAGCATCACATGATTCCACTTCTGCGAGGGAGACAGAAAGTGGGTGCGTGGTCACCAGGTCCTGGAATAGGGTGGGGGTCAGGGACGCCCCTGCTTCCTGGGGGTGGGGTGTCCTTTGGGTGGGGCGGGAATGTTCTGGAACAGAGCGTGGGGATGGCTGCCCCGCACTGTAGGCGTGCGAGGGGCCGCTGAATCATACACGTTAAAACGGCGGGTTCTGTGACAGGAATATTCTAAGAAAGATGGGAAGGGGACGCGTGGAGCTTTGTGACAGGATTAGTTTCAGGTAAAGGCTCAGAGTTTCGTCTGCTTGGTTTTCTGCCCCCATCGGGGCCTCTGTGCCCTGTGGGAAGGACTTCTGGACCCGGAATTGGAGGAGGCCCTGGGCAAAGTGGACCCAATTTCTGAAGAGTCTCTCAGCAGCAGGGAGCGACGTGGAACCCGTGTCCCGGTGTGGTGGGTGCAGGAGCTCTCCCCTCAGGGCAGAGAGGGGCTCCTGCTGAGAGGGGGGCTTCCTGGGGCTTTTGTGCTCAGGGACCCCTCCCTCCCAGGCTGCCCCCGGCCTCATGCCGACTTCCCGAGCTGTTTCTGCCTCCATGGGCCTTCTCTTCCCTTAAAAAACAAAATAAATAAATAAAACTGAACAACTGTGTTGGTCTCAATACAAACATCAACATTATATATTAAGATATTTCCTTCAGCCTACATGTTTATGTTCTTCTTTCCTTCTGATGTCAAAATAGATTAAAACACTTCCATGGCGCTTTAAAAATACCACGGGCCTTGCCCCTGCGCCCCCCCCGCCCCAGTTACCATGACCAAGCCTCTTGCCCTGAGAAAAAGGTCCCCAAGGAGTGGTTCCAGCCCCCCCCAGGGGCTCAGCACCAAGACACCCCGCCTTCCCGTCTGCAGTGTGCCTCGGGGGGACCGCGCTGAGGGCCGAGGCTGGGAACCGGCTCTCCTGCAGGTCCAGGGACAGGCCCTACCGAGCCGTGGTCTGCGCATTAAGGTGGATGTTCTTCTTGGGTAAAGAATAGTTATCGCCCAAAGCCAAGGTTGTTTGCAGATCCCTTGCTCCCAGCATTTGTGTTCCCGCATCATGGGGTGGGGGTGGGGGGCACAGGGAGCAGCCAGGCGGCTCCCTCCCGGGAACGGTGATGTGTTCACACTGGCTGACCTCGCGTGTGGCCCAGAGCCTCGAGGCCGCGTGTGCTGCGGGCCCACCGGTGAGGACACAGCGGGAACTCACAGGCGCCTGAGGCTGGAGAGGAAGAAGCTTCCACAGCAGGGCGGTGTGGATCTCCGGGGACCGACCTGTTTCCACAGACTCATTTGCATGATGGATGCCGGAAGGGTTGACATTGTCATTCTCTGCCCAGAAACGATTTGGGGAGATAAACCTATTTATTAGATTTGGGCATAAAATATTTATTAGGACAGGACGGAAAGGGAATTTGGAGCCAGGGTATTGGACCCGTGTTTTGATCCTGATGCAGAATAGCTGTGAAAATTGGTGGCGGCTCCTTGTTGGGCACTTTGTCTGGGGGGTTCTGGCCCGTCGCTGCTATGTCCGGTGCCCTGGGCGTCGGGCTGGTGGCAGGGAGGCCACGCTCTCATCGGCCCCAGGGCGGGAGCACCCCCTGGAGTGGCCGTTAGTCCTCTGGACTTGCACACCTCTGTGGATTTAGCAGGTGCCTTTTCTCTTTCTTGGATTTTCCACGTTTCTCCAGGGGCAGAACCCTGCTGGGTGGCGAAGGGGAACAGGGCTCTGACCTTGCTGGCTGGACTAGGCGTCGGGAGGGGTGGTCCGGTCTCATGGGGCCCCCGGTGGGGGAGGGGAGAAGCGCGCAGGGACGTCCGCACCCCTTCCTACCTTACTTTTTATAGAGTGAGATCCAGCAACAGGTGTGATGTCACGGGGGAGGGGGGGCCCCGCCTGCCGATGTGCTTAGGAGCAGAGGGAAGTCTCTGGGCAGATAAAGGGGCTGCAGACCTCCAAACAGTGGCTTCCTCCCTGTGCCTTCCCTGCCCCCGTTTGCTGGCAATGGGCCAAGGCTCCAGGCTGCCCGGGCTCTGGCAGCAACATTCACCCTGGGTTTATCCCAGCTCCAGGTCACAGAGGCCAGCGCTCCTGAGAACCGGCTCATGTTTGCCTTTTGGGAGGAGCTGTGCTGACGTGAAAACTGCCCCGCGTGGTACCTACCCAAGCTCTGCAGCCCCCGGCCTGGACTTCTGGCCACAGAGGTCACTGCACTTTGGGAATTTATGCTCCCATATGCAAGTCGGGGGACGGGGCTGGTGTCATGAGGTGGTGTGCACCTGCGCGTGTCTTGTGGGGGGGAATGTTCTGGAAAGTGGCGTGATCTCAGATGTTCCATGGCATTGTCTTTTGTTTTAAATCTTCCAAGCCCTTGGCAAGTATGGGAATTAATACCAATGCAGACCGAGGGGCCCAGGTTTGCAGCCCCTGGTGTCCCCAGGTGCTCACTTACTGAGCCAGGCTGAGAGGGGCCTGCGTCCTGTGTTCAGCTCAGCTGGTTATGGGGTCTGAAAGGGACCTTTCTCTTCTGGGGTGTTTCTGGCCCTGGAGCTGGCGGCGGAGACTGGGCTCAGCCAGCCAGACTCTAGGGCTATGGTGCCCCCTGGTGTACAGACGTGAGTATTGCCGGCGCTTCTCCAAGTTGTACTAGCTTTAGGCTGGGGCCGAAAACCTGAAAATCCAAGCTGCCTTTTTTTCTCTCCGGTTGGACGTTGCTTTAAAGAAGTTGTGTGTCTTTGAGGGTGAAATGTGGATGAAATGTCTGCCTTCAGCTCAGGTCATGATCCCAGAGTCCCCAGATCAAGTCCTGCTTCAGGCTTCCTGCTCAGCGGAGAGACTGCTTCTCCTTCTGTCCCTCCCCTTGCTTGTGCTCGCTCGTTCTCTCTCTCTCTCTCTCTTTCAAATAAATAAATAAAATCTTAAAAAAAAAAAAAGGTTGTGTGTCTTTGCAAAACGTTGAACGTACTTATGCCCTCCTTGTCGCCAAATGTACTTACAAACTTTTTTTTTTGGTAAGAAAGGCAAATGAAGGCAGGAAAAAAAAATAAGATGAGACGATGAACAAAGCTAGGATAAAGTGGTCTGCCGTAATTCCTATAGGTGGCGGGGATATGGTCTAGAGTAGTCTAGAGCTTTCTAGATCTGTTCTGTCGGTTCTCGGTAGAGGACATTGTCCATGTGCTTTGGTGGAGTTGCCTGACCCCTCGGGGCTCCCCCCAGACTGCCATGTGGCCAAGCCACCCTGTTTGTACAAGGAATTGGGACCTTCAGGGAGCTTCTGGGCTCATTGCCCGTCACATCCCACCGTCAGGGGAAAATGGAGGGACTGGCCAGAGTGGGAGGCCTCGTCTCTGCTTTGCTCCCACTCGACTGTCTTCAGAAAACACCCGAGCCATAAGAGGAACAAGCTTGCGGGCCAGGGTTTGGCCACAGGCTGTCGTACCTGAGCCTAGAAAACATTTTCAAGCAGCTGTTCCCAAACACTCACCTTGACCTTTTAAAAAACAAACAACAAGCCCTCACCTCTCGGGAAAGCAAGGGTAAAAAGGTTGCAACGTTGCCAGGCAAATTCTTGCTGTCTCCCTCAAGATACAGGATGTTGCCTAGTCCCCCCTGTGTAAGGGGTTGGTCCGCTCTGGTGGGTTCTTCGGAACTGGTTAGAGGTTGAGATAA
>RCUC01158769.1:0-24444 GCA_003697995.1 Taxidea taxus jeffersonii
AAACAAATGCAGAACGCCATGTCATTGTAGGAAGGAGGTTTTCTGAGATGGTAGTTGCGGTACTTAAGCCAGCACAAAGGAGTTAAACAAAACTCACCAGGATACTAAAGTAAAAAGAGGGAAAAGATTAAGATGACTAAAAGCTGCTAAGGGACATTCTGGGGAACAAAACAGAATTATCTGCACCGATCCAAAAGACTGGAAAAATTCAATGAGAAAATGATGTCACTCCCGTGCTGGGGCATGAGCATTAGAATGGAGACTCAGGTCTGAATGAGAAAGACCCACTCTTGTGGGGTTTCTAGTTGAGCCTGTGGTTGTTTTAGCTGTCACTGACTGGCTCCAAAGAAAATAATTAAGTTTTAAGCTACACTGGCTAGGAGTCTGGATTTCTTGGACCTGATGAATTATGCACTATAATGAACTCTGCAAATTAACTGAAACCAGACTCTGCTATCCTAGCAAATTTGGGCAATGAATATGTATTTCTCATTGGCTACTCATAAGACGTCTGAAATCAATCACATAATTAAGGGGAGACACTAAAGTACAGAAATATACAAAATTCACACCCCCCCCCCACACAAACAAAAGCGTTCTTGATTTATGGAAGTGCATCATCAGAAAAGGGAAAACCATCCAGAGCAACATCCAAAGCCTCAAATACTATATAATGAAATTCAAAAATGATCCAGTCAAATTTCCTGGTGGGTGAGATGCAGGTCCTTTTCAGAAGCCACAACCGTCCTCTTCTTTTCCCCAAAACAGGAAGGATTCCAATTCCAAGGAATTTTAAAGCTTGAATGTAAATGTTAATTGCAATCTACTAAAAACAGAACAAAGAAAAAAGATATTTAAACTTTAAAGTATAAGGATGCAGACAGGAGAAAAGATGGGCTGTCAATCTTCCCCCACCTTCCATTTGTTCTCCATTCCACTTGCCCCTCATGCTTTTCTCCCTTCTTGCACCCTGTTCTGCCCTCCTCTGGGAAAGCATTTCCCATGCCTGCTCAGAAGTCCAAACAATTCCAAACTCAACTATGCTGCTGAAAACAGCTTCTAGGGAGGAGCTGATAAGATTTTCTCAACCTGGGCGCTGGTTAGACAACAGGTATGTTCAGTTTCTGAAACCTCGGTGTGCATTAGGATTTGACAAGCTGGCTAATGTGTGCTACTTCAATAGAAAGTTTAAAGACTTCGGGGGGCACCCAGAGGGCTCAGTGGGTGGAGCACATGACTCCTGACCGTAGGGTTGGGGGTTCAAGCCCCACAGTAGGTACGGAAACTACTTTTTTTTTGGAGGGGGGTTATTTATTTATTTGAGAGAGAGAAAGATACAGAGAGCAAGAACAAGAAGGGGAAGGGACAAGGGGAGAGATGAGAGACAAGCAGACTCCCTGCTGAGCACAGAACTTGATCCCAGGAACCTGATCATGACCAGATCCAAAGTCAGACACTTAACTCAGCCCCCCAGGCACACTGGGTGCAGAGAATGCTGAAAAAATAAAATCTGAGGGGGCACCTCGGTGGTTCAGTCAGTTAAGGTTAAGCATCTGCCTTTGGCTCAGGTCAGGATCTCAGGGTCCTGGGATGGAGCCCCGTGCTGGGCCCCCAGCTCCGCGAGGAGTCGGCTTCCTCCTCTCACTCCTTCTCTCTCCTCCTTTCTCCCTCTCTTGCAAATAAATAAGTAAAATCCTTTTAATAAAAGAAGAAGAAGAACCATAAACTGGGTAATTCTCCACATTTTAAAAACTATGGCTAAAAACACAGTATAGTGAATGCTAGTAAATTCTTTCCTTAAAGAAGCTGGAAATAACATACCTATGTGCATACCGTGATGGGTAGAGCACAAATACCCCGAGATGGTGAGACCCCTTGTTCAACACTCAGACGCCATCCCAGGAATTCCTAACACTCCACCTGAGTTGGTGAGTTCATCTCTCACACTCAGAATGTTAGGTACTGGGGAGTTACCCAAAATGGACCAAAAGACACCAAGGCCAAAACCCCTTATAAGAGACCCCTTGAACTTTGTTTTATTCTCGGTCAACAAGGACATCTGCTCTGTTACCCAACTACGAGGGCACAGACCGCAGGGATTAAATAAAGTGCTTTACTCACACATATGAACCCGATTTCTAGTTTGAAGCTCCACTCACTGCAGATGGAAATAACAAGAGAAACACCACCAGAGAATGAAACCAATTTTAACTCGAAGCTGGACTACGTTCCAGGAGGAGACAACGGTGCATCAGAATAGAAGGGAACGTGGTGAGAAGACTCTCAGTCCTGGAGCTAGGGCATCTAAGGTGGGGGGGGGGGGGGGGGGGGGGGGGGGATTGGTCAGATCGGACTGCTCGCAGCCCCTCGAGTCAGAACATGCAGAGAAGGGGGTGCTGCTCGAGATAGCCAGCCCGTGTTCATCTCCGGTGGACACGTGTTAAATCTTCCCCTCCCAGTCGCTGCGGAAGGCTAGCCCAGCGGCTCCCCCCACCCCCCCAGCACCAAGGACAGAAGGCCTTGCTTGCCAATGGCAGCCACAGATTTCCGGGATGGACGTCACAGGTAAGACACCCAGTCCCAACAAGACCCCCAGGCTCTTGCTTGCTCCTGGGGGCAACATTCCCACCAGAAGCTGAGAAGACTCTAGGCCCCAAAACAGATTTCAGATGTCCCAGCAGAACTGAAAAAGGTGAAAAAAAGGAAGGAAACAGAATGAACTGTGTGTGCCTGCCCCTACCCCCCCCACCCCAAGTTCACAAACATGGAAGTGGACTCCTCCCGGCCAGCACGTGCTCTGCACACACACACAGTGAGTGCAAGCAAAACTCCAAGCCTGCTCAGCCCTGGCCATCATCTCAGAAGGCGGACATCGAAGAGATCGCCGAGGGCAACCGTGGGCTCCCTGGGTGACAGTGGGATTTGCAGCAGAAATCCACAGAGCCCCTGGACCCACAAGGAAACGTTCAAGAAATGTTTGTTGATTGACTTTAAGGTGTGATTAAAGGGTTCGAGGGAAAAGGGCCACGGTAAGGTCAAAAGTAAAGCATCAGTCCCCTAGCCACGGGAGTCCGCAAAGGACCACTGGGTAAGGGTCTGGCCGGTCTGGGGGGTGCAGGGAGGGCTGCACCCCCACGAGCTGGCTGCTTCTCGGCGTCTATGACTTGACTGACTAGAAGCTGCCAAGAGAGACTGAGACTCCTCCTGCTTTAGAGTTCTCTGAGAAAATGAATTAATTATCACTTCCCCGGGAGGTTACCAGAAAGTGCTGGTTAATCTGCCCAAATTACAGTGGGGAATCAGTAAACCATGTCCACTCTCTACCACCCAGTCCAGGAGGGAGGAAGGAGGAGTTGGGGTGGGGGAAAGGCAGGGACATCAGAGGCTGGGAAGCTCAAGGCAGACTCCATCACAGGTTACCATCACCGACTGGGGGGGGCAGGGAAGAGGGGGGCCAATAATCACTGCCACCTGCGCTTACCCCTAGGAATGTCTACGAGCCCTTGGTACTTATGAGCTCCTCTAATCACCTCCACCACAGCCAACAGTGAAGATACTCCCCCCGATAATCTCAGTTAAAGAAACTGAGGCCCAGAACGTGTAAGCAACTTGCCCAAAGTCATATAGCTTCAACAAACGGCAAAATTAGGATGTGAACCCCGCTGCTCTTAGCCATAAACTATGCCATGGATCGAGTTCTGCGTTCAAGATGACCTATTTCTAAACCTACAGCCAGGATGCACCCCACAAGGACCTAAGAAGAAGGCACCGACCACTACCAATCAAAAACACAGTCACTTCTGTACCAGAAATTATCACTGAAAACTGAAAACTTAACATCCCTTCAACTACCGCCCTGTTCAACCGCTTCCCTTCTGTAATGGTGACTGGATTGGGGGTTGTTCTGGGGGACAGGATGTTGAGGCCGGTGTTAAAACCATCACCAAATGACTTTACTCACAATGATTTAAATAATTACCAGAAGGGCAACTCTTCTCACATTAGGGTCTGACACGTCTGGGCGATGAGGGCAGACAAGCATTTTAAATGGTCTTCCCAATAAATTAATAAAAAGGAAACAGAACTGCTGAGCTTTAGGAGTTCAAGCCCTGAGGATAATAAAGCCTCCTAAAGGGAAGCCTGGATGGCTCAATTGGCTAAGCGTCTGCCTTCCGTTCAGGTCATGATCCCAGGGTCGTGGGATCGAGTCCCGCATCAGGCTCCCTGCTCAGCGGAGAGCCTCTGCCTGCTGCTCTACTTGTGCTCTCTCTGTATCTCTCTGTCAAATAAATAAATAAAATCTTTAAAAAAAAAAAAAAGGGACGCCTGGGTGGCTCAGTTGGTTAAGCGGCTGCCTTCGGCTCAGGTCATGATCCCAGCGTCCTGGGATCGAGTCCCACAATGGGCTCCATGCTCAGCAGGAAGCCTGCTTCTCCCTCTGCCTGCCACTCTGCCTGTGCTCGCTCCTGCTCTCTGTCTGACATAAATAAATAAAATCTTAAAAAAAAAAAAAAAAGCCTCCTAAAAAGGAAAGACCCGGAACAGCAGGTGCAAGTGAACTTAGAGGTAGGCCAATGGGCCACACTCCTGCCCCCCGAAGCCCCCTGCTCAGGGCCAGCCGGTGTGAAATGCATCCTCAGGGTAACGGGCATTTCCACAAGATCCCTGGGGGACTCCCAACTCGAGTCTCAGAAGTGCTGCCCGATGGGATGCATGCCTTCAGACGGGAAGCAAGTGAAGGCAGGGAGGTCAAGGAACCAGCTCCTATACGGCTGTCCGCGGAGCCCCAAATTTCTGTATCTTAACTTCACAACCACACATGAGAACTATTTTATTCTAATTCCTGCCATCAAGCACAAACAAAGAGGAATTTATTGAAAATCCTTTGTAGTTCATAACGGTCACCAATTTTAAAACGAACCACCAGAAATCCTGTGACCACAATAAATGGTATTATTAAATGAGGTTGTCTGTTCTTCTTTGTGTTAAAATGGTCTCCCCTGAGCAGTGGGCAGAAGCCGTTTTAGATATAGGAGAAATCCCCAGCTATAAAAGTGCATCACTGTAAAATCAGTGAAGCTACTGACATAAGAAAATTTGGAAAAAGAATGTAAAAAAACTTCAGTACATTTAATCAATATGAAATATGAACATAAACCATCCTGAATATCATCAAAGCAAAAACAGAACTTCCTCCTTTGGGTTTTTAGCTACTAAAGCTACACTGGGTGGCTTTCTTCACCATTCCTGAAGTAACACATTTCTAGTAATTGTAAAACAAAGGTTTGGAGTGTCATAAATCATTATTACCTTTCACACAGAAAGATCAGAAGGTATCACCTTCCCCTCCTACGTGAGGAGTTACAAACCAATATTCCCCTGTCAGAGATGTATTTTTCCATATTACCAGTGACCCCAGAAACACAGCAACATACAATTCAACACTAACAATCCACATTAATCACAATTTTTAGTACTCCAGAAACACAAGGAGCTCTCCTTGTTAGAATCTAAGTCATTAAACCAGACATTTCCTTCACGGCCTAAGAATACAATGTGTCGGGGTGCCTGGGTGGCTCAGTGGGTTAAGCCTCTGCCTTTGGCTAGGGTCATGATCCCAGGGTCCTGGGATGGATCCCAGCTTCCCCCTCTGCCTCTGCCTGCCTCTCTGCCTACCTGTGATCTCTGTCAAATAAATAAAATCTTAAAAAAAAAAAGAAAGAAAGAAAGAAAGAAGAATACAATGTGTCCCTCAACACACCTTCATTTCCTGATGTAAATATTGTGCTCAAGGCCGCAAGCAAGTTTCTGTTATGTTTCAAATATATACAGGACAAAGACAGTGCTGCCTTCATGCTTCCCATCAAACCATGGTGGCAACGAGCACAGAATCATCCCACACAAACCACCCTTAAGGACTTAATGGGATGCAGAGTTAATTCTGTAAAGGAAAAGAAAATGTGGGGCGCCTGATGGCTCAGTGGGTTGAGCATCTGACTCTTGGTTTTGGCTCAGGTCATTATCTCAGGGTCGTGGGGCTGGGCTTTGCACTGAGTGGGGAGTCTGCTTGAGATTCTCTCTCTCCCTCTGCCCTCCCCACCCAAGACCCTGCACTTTCTCTCTCCCCCTCCCTCTCTTAATCTCTTGGGAGAAAACATGGCCAACGATGAAGATGGGTTGTGATTATCCATCAGTGTCATGTAGCCTCCAGAGTCAATAAACAAATGTCACTTTCAGTCATGTAGGTGACACTGAGAGGCTAGAAAGAAATCAAGACATAAACAAGATGTTCTGTAAACATCCAAGGAGTACACTGATGACTGATTTCAAGCCAAAACGTCTTGAACTCGTGAAAGTGAAAAGCCCATGATTAATATGGTCTCTCTCTTAAATGCACTCATGTTATGCTAACCTGCTCACCAGTCTCTGAAAAGAGAAAAAATTTTATGTAAATTAAAAAAAAAAAAAAAGAGCTCAAGTTCCAATTTGCTAACTCGAGTCACACCCTATCATTTTGTAGCTTTCCTCCTTATGTGGCCCTGCTGTTCCTTTGGAACTTTCAAAGACCTAGGATTTCAGTAATTACAGCCATTTCAGATACAGTTACTGAAAACCTAGTTACCTACCCACATACACTGCTTCAAGTGTTTGCCTGTGCGTCTTCGGTTTGTAAAGGGACTATGTAGTGAATCTTACTTCTGTACCTGGGGTCTTCTCACCCCAACATATTCTGCTTCCTAGCTACCAGAATCCCCTCTCGAAAGAGCTACCTACTGCTTGCTAACTGATGATCTTATCCCTGATATAGTGTGGGTAACCCTAACCCTCCTTTTAAAGTGGTTCTGAATTAAGAATGCAAGTTTGGGAAACCCAGGGGGATAGCCTCCTCCCTTTCTCCACCCCCTCTTACACACACACACACACACACACACACAAGCAGCAGTGACAATATGGGCCACTAGCTTGGTCTTTGCAAACAGGCTCCACCATCCAGTAATTGGCTCATAAATTTCATTCATAACTTGAAACAGAAAGGGCCCAAAATGAGCGATCTGTAATTTTAAACGTTGCCATTATTCTCCTGGCTGCAAGCAGTTAAAGAAGGCCTTGCAAGCTCATGAATTACGGGGGCAGTTTATTACTCTGAATAAGCTCGGAACGAGCACAGTATCTCAGGAAGCTGGAGATGAAGGGAGAGGGGTTGTTGGCAAAGCCCAGAGGCTTCCGTGAAACGCAGCTTAAACGTCAATTGTCCAATCCTTGTGGAGTGAGGACCCCTGCTTCTCCTCAATGCCCACAGAAACACCTTTAAGGTAGAGAAGTTTTACACGTGTATTACTGCTCATTTTTTCTTAAAATATATTTCAAATCACCTTGCGAATTCATTCGTCTTTAAGCAGAGGTTTTTGAGATTTATTTATTTATTTGACAAAGAGAGCGAGAGCACCAGAGGGCAGAGGGAAGAGAAGCAGACTCCCTGCTGAGCAGAGAGCACGATGCAGAGCTCTATCCAGGACCCTGGCAACCGCCCAACCGACTGAGCCACCCAGGCGTCCCTAAGCAGAGGTTTTTAAGTGCTTAGGAGAAGAAAGGTATAGCAAGTCAGAGAAGTAGGAAAACCACATCCAGGCTTCACTGCTAAAAGGTTTTCCAACAGATTTCAGTCTATGTACCCTAATTCCAGGCCATCCCAACCCCAAATGGAGGGTTAAATACACACACTCTGGAGTCAGTGATTTATTCTTCCAAATACTGGACTGATGAGAAAACACATTTCATGTTCATCTGGAAGTCCAGGGATGGGAGACACCAGAAACTCTGGGTTGTGGGGAGACTTGGCAGGAAGCCCACACTCACAGAGCCCGAAACCTTGCCCTTGGGCAGACGGAAGTCCAGGTTTTTAAGGGACAGCAGGCAAAGTGATAATTGAGAGAAGAACAAGGGATCACCCTCAAGGCAGACAAGTCAGAGCAACAGAAAAAAATGATTCAATACACCGTATCTTATCTCATTCACCCACACCCACCTTTTGAAGTGAGGAAACTGGCAGGGTGCCGCAGTAACTTCCGGCCAAGGGAGGATTGCTCTGGAAACTGCCGTGGGGCCATCTGGGTGGCCCCCAAGCGACAGTGCAGTGGAAAGAAAAGGGAACAGAGACAAAGACCACAGGTTCTGGCGGAGCTGGGCAGAGACTCGCTCCAATTTCCTCTCCCAGGCCTAACGGAGATGGAAAGCAGGGCTTGCTTCCAGCCCTGCCCCCTCTCCTAAATTTAAATTCCTTACTCTACAGAGGGGGTAACACCAGTTTTGAGAGCTGATGTTATGAGCTTAATGACCTAAAGCACAAGAGGACACAGCCAAAAGCCCCGACTCAACGGATGTTTTGGTTCCCCCGCCCCTTCCCAAAGAAAGGGGACGTACCCACAAGCAGGCAGACCAGATCCTCTTCCCAGGTTCCCACCCAGAGATCAACGCCATCTCTTCCCTGGGTCAAGCACACCTGGAATGCTGCTGGGGAGAAACTGGAAACATTCGTGACCCTACTAACGCCCTTAATTTTACAAATTAGTTGTCGGCAGAAGAGGCATGAGTACAACAGAGTTCATGCTCTTCACATGACTTTGGTCTTTCCCAAAGGGGATCCCAAGGAACCTCAGGGCAGCAGGTATTATCAAAACCGGGGTTCGCTGATGAACTAAGTTTGAGAAACGTCAGGCTAAACAGGTTTCTTCCTCTTAGGCACTGTGATTCTCTAAGAAAGAGTGCCAATACCCACCAACCTGAGCTTGCCCCCACACAACATAATGTACTCCTCAGAATACACTTGTGATACACCACACAACCTTGTCTTGTTCAATTTTGTTGGTAGTCTGATTTGGGTCTTTATTAAGGGGAGGGTGTTTTCCTGAGTAATAAATAAATGAATGTTCACTGTAAAAAGTAAACTACACTGAGTGCAACAGGTAAAAATAGGAATTTATTTTCTACAGCTCAGAGAAACTGAAAAAGGCCATTATCCTAATCCTTTGAGATTTCCACTGTACACATAACAGAAAGTTATTAACAAAAGATAACCAGAGACACTCATGAAATTGCAAGTTCTCACCGTAGCAATGAACTCAGGACCCTTCACAACACTATCACTTCATTATAAACTCCCAGCAAAAACTAGCAGTCACTTTTTCAGGGAATATTTTTGTTTTTACATCAATAAAGGTATGCGAAAACAGGAGTCCTGAAAAACTATCCAACAAAGCAAATTAACAAACTGAAAACAAAAATGACTTGACCTACAATTCAAATGTAATTCTGATTACATTCTGATTACATCAATTTCTGTTGCCATATACAAAGAAAAAGTTGGAGACACTCCCCAAAATGTCTTGGTTACTGAATTTCTGCTAAAAGGGCGCCTGCCTGGCTGGCTTAGTCGGTAGCACACGCGACTCTATGACCTTGGAGTCATGACCTTGGAGCCCCATGTTGGGGATACAGATTACTTTAAAAAAACAGTAACAGGTGCGCCTGGGTGGCTCAGTTGGTTAAGCACGTGACTTTAGCTCAGGTCATGATCTCAGGGTCCCTGGATGGGAGTCCCGTGCCCAAGTCTGTGCAGGAGGCCTGGGGACTCTGGGCTCCACATTCGGTGGCGAGTCTGCTTCTACCTCTCCCTCTTCCCCTGCTCCTGCTCTCTCAAATAAATAAATTTTTAAATAATAGTAGTAATAATAATAATAATAAATAATGACTTTCTGCTACAGCATTCCTGGGGAGAGTCCTGTAAGGAACAGGTGTTCCACTTTGTGATTTACTAGTCTTAGATCTATTTGGGCACGTGTGTGTGGATTACTATAGTAATTGTAGAGCAAGATGAATATCCTATGTCCCCAGTCTTGTTCTTTTAATACTTTCTGAATTTTCTCTACTACATATACACTCCTTCCAAAAGGAAAAATACGAACGTGTTATGTTTAGAGAGAAAATATAGGGTTCACTAATAATGTAGTTTCTTTTCCCAACTCCCCTGCCTATTCTTGACACAGTAGTAGGGCTACTGCAAGTTTTGTGTGGAAAAAATTCCAAAAAGATTCAAGGAGGTTAAGACCTGCCACAGCCAGGGGTCCAGAGGCAAGGATGAGAGTGAACGGAACTCACCAACCTTGGTGAGTAGGAGCAAATATCTCTAGCAAGACTCGTATGTGGTCTGGGAATGCACGTGACTTTTAAAAGCCTAGGCACATGGGGCGCCTGGGTGGCTCAGTGGGTTAAAGCCTCTGCCTTTGGCTCAGGTCATGATCCCAGGATCCTGGGATCAAGCCCCGCATTGGGCTCTCTGCTTGGCAGGGGATCCTGCTTCCTCCTCTCTCTCTTTCTCTCTGCCTGCCTCTCTGCCTACTTGTGATCTCTGTCAAATAAATACAATATTTTTTTTTTAAAGCCTAGGCACATTAATGTAGCAGACACAGGACAGCCAAAAAGAAATCGTTTAAAACGTCAAGTTGAAAGGACACCTATGAAGATGCCTTGGTTTAGGAATTCTGAAACTAGCTATGGCCACCCCAAGGGGAGTGGACGCTTCATGGAGCTGCTCGGAGGACGTAGGCAGGAAGCCACAATATAGACAAAAGCCACCCTTGAAGAGCTATGAATGCTGTGGCGTGAACCAAAATGGAAAATGAAATTAAAGCAAAATTTCTGCCGCAGCATCAAAGACCATAAGATGGTCAAGATATAGAAGGGGCTGGGAAAGTACACGATGAGCCCAGCACCCCTTGCCAGGCGGAGAGTAAGAAAGCGTGACCCAAGGAATGGAAGGGGACACAGGACAGGGACACAGGGCCCCGCTATTCACCTTGTCAATTAACTCTGGCTTTGGAAGAGGACATTTGGAAGGGGACATTCTCATGTTTTAGAAAATACACACAGGAGTGTCTGGGGGGAAAGGGGGGTTACATCTGCAACTTACCCTCCAACAGTTAAGAATTTACTAAGGATGGTGGTGGGAAAGGGACATGAGGGAACAGAACACAAACATGATGATAAAATGTTGAAATGACAGAAATCCTTCATGCTGTTTTCATCACAACTTTTCATTTGAAAGTAAACTATACAAGATACCACAAACTAAGGAGAGAAAAGGGAGGGGGAAAAAAAAAAAAAAAGGCACAGAGGGAAAAAGTCCCCAGGAGTTGAGAGATGGGACAGGATACCAGTGTCACCGACTTCTCTAGCAAAACCCACAAGCTTGAATAACCGAAAAAAGATACCACTCGAATGCACTGCAAAACTCAACCGCAGCCACACATGCCAAGAATCATGCCAAGACTAATAAAAAGTAGCATTTACTTCGGGCCAATAAAAATGACTTACAAAAACGGTACTGACAGAGGCATTTCTTTTTGTAGGTTATTCAAGAGATAAAAGGAAACTTTGCTTTTGGGACTGAAAAGCAGCAAGATCAGAAAATAAAGGCGGGGGGGGGGGGGGGGGGATAGGGGAATTACCTTTCCACAGAAACTTCTAGCCTCCAAGGGCAGGCCTGGCAGAAGTGGTCCCTCCTTTGCATGTGTACGTGAGACCCAACGTGTTTTTTCAAATGTAAGACCAGAAGGAGCCAGTAACAAAGACCTGCTCCTTAGTGAACTACCCATTTCTTACACTCTAGCTCATCATACAGCAAAGGGCCCCGACCTCCAGCAGCACCAACAGCCTTTTCATCACACCAGGAACCAGTCAGTAGTGTGCAGTCACACACGCCGGGAAAGAAGAGCCTTAAATTCTGTGGCTCTGATAACCCACCTTTGGTCAGTTTCGTGACTGGTCCATTTCCGGACCAGAGTAAAACAGCTGTTCCATTAAAAAGACTTTTTTTTCCTCGGGGTGTGTGGGTGGCTTAGCCGGTTAAGCCTCTCACTCTTGGTTTCAGCTCAGGTCGTGATCTCAGGGTCCTGAGATAGAGCCCCGGGTCTGGCTCCGCACTCAGCAAGGAGTCTGCTTGAGTTTTTCTCTCTCCCTCTGCCCTTCTCTGCCCTCAATCTCTCTCAAATATATTTTTAAAAAAAATTTTTTTTAAACAGAGAGATTCCCTCCTCTCCCCCACTACAGGCTGACTCAGTGGGTGGCACATGCAACTTGTGGTCTCAGGGTTGTGGGTTCAAGTCCCCATGCTGAGTGTAGAATTTACTGACAAATTTTTTGTGGTCCTAAGATGCTAACTGCTTCACACTTCTTGAAATCTTCACTTACATAAAATTAACCTCATTAACATAACAAAGGACACATCTGGTCACACCACTAGTCCTCATAATGCAATGGATGGTTCTATACCTGGGAGTTTCCAGACCACGCTGGGGTGATCAAATTCTAGTTACCTGCTATCCTGCTTTCAGGTTATCTAAATCCTTGAAACGATGTATAAGTTTCCTCTTTGAAGAAACTGTACTATTGCTCACCAAAAAGAAAAGATTCTCTGAGTGCATCACAGTCTCTCCTAAAACCGCCTGGGTTCCAAGACCCTCCCACTGTCCCCACTTCCCAAGTTGTCCCCCAGGGGGCAAAGACCTTCCTTGCATCTCTTCTCCATTAGAAGACAGTCAGGTAGAAGCCTACAACTGAAGTCAGCGCCCACCAGAGTTCAGGCTGGACCCACTGTACAGCTTGTCATCACCCCAAAGCTCACTACCACCAGCTTAAAAATCTCTATGATTGATTCCTGATCACCAAGAGGAGCAAGTTCTACCTCACCAGCCTCGCCTCATCCTCCCCTCCATGCCCCACACTGACCTCTCCACTCCAGCAAGCGTACACACTGACGAACACCAGTGCACACACACATACACACCATCCATGCACACATACTGTTCCGGGCCCTTGTGCTTTCACTCCTCTCCCACAGGCCTGCCATGTTCTTTGGCCCGGCTTCTCTCACCATTCAAGCCCCAGCCTTTTACCTGACTTCTTCTACTTCACCCTTAGTTAGAATTTGGCTTCCTCTAGGAAGCTCTCCCTGATTTATCCACCTCACCCAAACAGGTTTACCCACCTCACTCCAAGACTACCCGCTTCCTGGAAGCTTCCTTAATAGCCTATGCATGACACCCCGTTCACTGACACATTATAATCATCACACTTTGTGAACCTGTCTAAACAGTGAGCTTTTTAAGATAAGGGACAGTCTTACTGGGAATTACTAAGAAACAATCCATGTTTACTGCACAAATAAAAGAACACAGAGCAAAGCCTTGGCTCAAACATTTACCAGGTGCGGTCAAAACTAATGCCCACTAATTCCTTTATTTGCAAAATATTTGTCCCTTCAAAGGAGAGTGCTTTAAAATTCAATTCTAAAATAACTTAATAGTAGAAAGTTTAACGGGTATCAACAGGCATCACAATTTAGGTAAGAAAAAGAAAGGCAAAGGGGTTGTCCTTATCACCATGAATTCATGATACCTCAAAGACCTGCCATTTCTACAGATCAGCTCAAGATCTGTGGTAGGTGGGGGAGAAAAATGAGAGTAGACCTAAATCCACACACAAAGGTTACTCACACTTCGGTCCATTGCAGAGTTCAGGGAACCCCTAGAGAAGTAAACTAGGGAGAGGTTCAAGGGCATCAACACACAAGCAGGCCCTAGCAGGGAAAGGTGCCTCTCCCTGTGAGGCCCTTCCAAACTCGGGCGTCTGGACAACCCTAGAAGCTAGCTGAGCCACCTTCAACTGGCCCGTTCCTTCGGTTATTTTAGGGATACGCAGCTTTCAAAAGGCAAACAGTTCTCAAAGCTTGAAGGCAACCGACAGTCCTGAGTGCATTCTGGCCAACTACACGTGTTTATCTTTCTAAAATGGTGTCCTATCCTGAATTAAGAGAATACTACAACTTAAGCTTTCAGGTGACTCTGGATTTCACGGTTTCAATATTTTTTTTTAGAGATTTTATTTATTTATTTGACAGACAGAGATCACAAGTAGGCAGAGAGGCAGGCAGAGAGAGAGGAGGAAGCAGGCTCCCCGCTGAGCAGGGAGCCCAATGTGGGGTTCGATCCCAGAACCCTGAGATCATGACCTGAGCTGAAGGCAGAGGCTTTAACCCACTGAGCCACCGAGGCGCCCCACGGTTTCAATATTTAAACATTCCAGTGGGCTCTGGGGTGCCACAGGCATCCAAGCAACCTCAGTCAGCCTTTTGGGGGAGCAGTGGGGTTATATATATATTTCTGGTGAATCATAAAATACAGGAGGCTTTAAGATGCCCACTTCCACTGACCTAGGCGTTCTGTATTTGGTAATCTACCCCAAAGGAAACAAAAAAGCTTAATATACAAAAGATGGTTGTACTTGGATAGCATCACCAAAACTCGAAACAACTTAATATCCTTAAATATCATGGGATGGTTTAAAAAAAATACCTGGGTTGTACATTCACTGAACAGATACATGTCCAGTGAAATTGTTATTATGGAAAAAGAACGAACAAATGAAAAAAGAAGGTGCACTGCACAGGACTGGGAAACCGAGGGAAGACCTAATATGATTCATTCATTATGAAAATCTAAAGTGACGGGGTTAAGAAAAGGCAGAGTTGGCAATGAAGTGGGGTAGAAAAAAAAATTGTTATTATGGAAAATAGGTAATAACGTAAGGCAACGCTTAGGTGATAACACCTAGTGGAAAAAAATAGGGAAAAAAATTCACATACAGTATTACAAAAATATTTGCATGAAGGGCCAGAAGGGCTGTAAAAAGAAAAAATGTTTACAGGGGTTGTGTGGAGTCTTGGAGAGAGAGATCACTTCTTTTCTGCTTTTTTCTGTGGTTTCTCTTTTACTACTTAAGGAAAAAAAAAAAAAAAACCACTGCTTTAAAATATGCATGTGTGAATTATGCAGGAAGGTGGTATCCTACCCCTGAGCTGGGAGGTCCAGTTGCCTATTCAGCGCATTGCTACATATCACTGTGATTTGGGATGTCATGGGCTCTGCTATGTTGCTCCATTGGAGGGTCAGTGCTCCCTCCTCCTTTGGTCCAAGAAACTCCCCCTCTTGACTTAACTTTTACTTCAAGTCTGATACAGGCTGCAAAACCAGATCATTTAAGTCACTTAGAACTGGAGGAGAAAACAGCAGATTGTGGCCATAACAGCCCTCTGCTTCACTCAATACAAAGACCATGTGTGAAAGTGAGGGCTGTTTTTTGGTTTTTGTTTTTTAAGTAGGAGTCAAAACTTCAAGAAGGTGAATAAAGGTGCACTTCCAACCCAAAAGAAGGCAAACACTTTCACCAAGATGTCACTCGGTGACTCTACAAGCTCAGACTAAAGTGAATTTTTCAGGGGCACCTGGGAGGCTCAGCAGGTTAAAGCCTCTGCCTTTGGTTCAGGTCATGATCCTGGGGTCTGGGGATCGAGCCCCACATCAGACTCTCTGCTCAGCAGGGAGCCTGCTTCCCCCTCTCTCTCTCTGCCTGCCTCTCTGCCTGCTTGTGGTCTCTGTCAAATAAATAAATAAAATCTTTAAAAAATAAAAAAAATAATAAAATCTTTTAAAAAATACTAAAAATAAAGTGAATTTTTCAAACCGTTTTTAGTCTCTCTGAAAACCAACCGTTCATCCCATGAGCTTCACTCGGGCCAGACCCTAAGGCGACCAACCATTTCAGGAAAGCGCTTCAGAGTGACCGGACCGAAGCCTACCGGGACGCCAAGCAGCTGGACCGTTCAGGGGTGCGAGATGGTGGGAGCGCTTTATAAAACGGGGCGACGGGTTCGGCCGAAGTGAAACATTACACTTGCTCCGTGACCCAATGACACACCTCAGGACTGACCCCTGAGAAATGAAGAGCTGGGACTACACACAGCCTTGAACTCAAAACGTGCCCAGCGACTAATGGCCAGAAATGGGAAACGACCAGAAGTCCGTCAGCCAGCAAGTACACCAACTGGGCTGCGTCCACACGACGCAGAATTATCCAGCAACAACAAGGAACGAGCTGCTGATGAGCACACCACCACACACAAATCTGCAAAGATCAAGCTGTGAAGAACAGGCAGTGCCTACCTGTGGCGACAGAAATCAAAGCGGTGGCTGGAACAGGATCGAGCAAGTGCAGAGGGTACAAGAGACACTTGCACAGTGGTGGAAGGAGACTACCCTTTGGTGAGAGTTCCATGAAGGGATACAGGACTGTCAAAACTCAACTATGTCCTTGGAATCGGTGTGTTTGTATGTAAATTATACACCATCAGATGTGTGCTGATGTGGCTGCAGGCAAAACTACTGGTATTTATTGATTAAAATAAAAGTTAACATTATTAAAAAATTAAGAATCTTCTCCATCCTCTTTCCGTGAAATTGAGTGGTTCACTGGCTTATAGATTTATCTAGGTTATTTTCCCCCCCACCCCGCTACTAATGCAGTACAGTTTCTTGTCCCAATTAAGTCAAGTTTTTAAAATACGTGAGAAAGGGGAGTCTGGTTGGCTCAGTTGGAAGAGCATGGAGTTCAAGCCCCATGCTGGGTGTACTGATTACTTAAATAAAATTTTAAAAATTTTAAATAAAATATGTAAGAGCAGGGAAAAAACTGGCATTAAAACAAACTCAAAGCTATTCTTTCTAGACTGTTCTAGACCCTTCCCCTCCCAAGAAGCACACCCGTTTCTGCTTTCTTCTAGTTCCCCTGAATCCTCCCCACCAACACACTCAGCCTATTGGAGGAAGTCACTTCTTAAAGGTCCACCTCAGGCGCCACCTGAATTGTTAACTGACTTTTGCCAACCCCAGTCAGAATGGTTTCTTTGTGTGACCACTTGCCCTCCAACAGAACTGCCCCAGTGACATCTGTCTCGAGCCTCTCTCCTCCTTCCAGGGCTTGGGACCATCAACCCAGGCTCTGCGGCTCGTCCCAGGCCTGAGACCAGAGGCCCACTGTCTCAGTAGTAAGAAAAGGTTACCTCGGGATACGATCAGAGGCTGGGGCCCCCGGCTCGGACGGCCTTCTCCTCCCCTCTACACTAGCAGCTTCAGGATCCATTCCTCCCTTCCTCCCCCCCCTGGCACAAGGCAAAAATCAAATGATTCCCCTTTCAGAACCCCAGAGGGCCTACTGAACGCCTGTGTAAGGGAGAGAATAAGCTTAGGGACAATCTAGAAAGGGCCTTGCGAGGAAGGCCCCTCATTTTTGCCCAGGAGCAAGCGGCAGCCCGGATAAGATGCACAATCACCCAGTTAACACACACTCACCGAGCACCGACTAGATGCCAGGCAGTGCCAGGCAGTGGGAGCAAAGTCATGTGCTCATATAACCATATACGACCAAACATACACATTTGTGTTTTTACGAAAATGTGTATATACAGACGCGTGGGGCTTACATCCCACTGGAAGGGACTGAGACAGAGAATGACACGCCTGCTCAAGGCCCCCCCGGAGCCACCGCCTGGAATTGTCACACTTTGGAGCTCTTCTCACAGGGTTTGTTCCCGCTGCTTAGGGTGCCCTCTAGGTCACCGATGAGGTCAGGATTTAACATGTGCCTGTTAAGGCACTGGGGATCAACGGGTGCACGGTCACTGCACCCCCCGCCAAGGCTCATGCAGCCACAGAGGCCACCCCCTTCGTGGGAAGCAGGTGTCTTACACATCATTTCATAAACATCCACGACTCGAAGGGCTGCAGGTAAGTAGAGGCAGCTGCCCCAGCCCATAACCACATGCTCCTGACCTAGAGAGGCCACCTTGAGGAGATGACATTTAAGCTGAGGCTGGAGAACAGTGGCACAGGGCACAGCTGTGGGAGGAAAGGATAGGCGTCCAGGAGGTCCAAGGAGAAGATTCATGGACCTCTTAAGACCGGGAACCTGGATAAGCAAACACTTAGATCTTCATTCTTGTTAACCTCTTCCTGAACCTTAGCATTTCCTCCCAACTATGAATGCAGGCAATCAACCTGAGATCCAGAAAAGCATCTGTGAGTTTGATATCCAAAAACATCCTTGTACCCCATTAGAGTGGTTGCAGAGAACATGAAATACCCAAGTACCTTCCAGATAAAGAAAAGGACATGATGGCGCAGAGAACAAGAATAAGGAGATGAAGAAGGGCTCTAGAAGATTTTCTGGACTGGAGGAGGGAGTGAGGGTAAGCGGCAGGTGGTAGGAGATGCAGAGTCAACAGAAGCCAGCGGGCATAGGCCAGAACGGTAGCTCAGGGTTTTAAGCCTGGAACAGGATCCCTTTCCCTGCTACCTGGAAGATGGGCAAAGGACAAAGGGGGCGACCGCAAAGATAAGGCAGGTGAGTACAGGGAAGTAAGCTGGGACACGGAAGCTTCCCAGGGTGAGGCTCTGGTGGGCTGTGCTACGAAGGGAACCCATTTAGAAAACGGAGCATCACCAAACTTAGCATAACCAATAAAGAATAATCCCTAGGTCTCTTCTCGGGAAGTTGCTGGCTGCTGAGTCAAGCGGCATAAATCTGCTGCGCTTTCATCAAGTGGGTTTTAATATAGAAGTCTGATACATAATGCATGTTGATGCCTGCAAAAATTCCTCTACAAGAGATTCCAAAAGGCTTTTCAAATTGTTCTGGTGCAATATGAATTTTATGGAGGCAAAAGGTTAGGAAACAAAAGACAGTGCCTTCTTTTCTAGAATTCAGTTATCCTATGACCTCACTTATTAGGGAAGATGGCAGAGAAGCAGAAAACAAACAAAAAGTCTCTGAGGCATTAGAAAGCCATTTCAGAGCTCATGCACAAAAGCAGTGACATCTTACTTATCACAGAGGCCCACCCCCATCATTGGGGACTTTTCAGCTCTACTTGACACTCACAGCCTAGTTAACCAGTTTCCCATACAATGATTCATTATGTCACAAAAATAGACGTTGGGAGACATTCAACGTGCCAGTGGTTAAGTGGCAAGTGTCAAAAAAAATCAGGGAAAACTGGAGTTAGGAGGGGGGGAAAAAAAACACCACAAGTCTAAAGCAGTTGTTCTAAAATGCTTTTAAAGCAGTTCTGCCCTTCCAAAGGAAACATGGATGGTAAATGTGTCTAACAAAATAAGCCAGTCTTGGAAGTGGCATGAAGACCCAGCCCAGCTGTGCCTGCACCCAGCTAGCAAGGTCCTATGGACTTCAGTGGTATTTGTCTGTTTTCCACCTTATCTCATCCCATTTCATCCTTTCTTTTTTAGGAGCATAAATCTCGTAAGGGCACCTGGGTGGCTCAGTCAGTTAGGCACCTGCATCGGCTCTGGTCATGACCTCAGGATCCTGGAGTCTAACCCCATGTCAGACTCCCTGCTCAGGGTAGGGCCTGATTCTCCCCTTTCCTCTCCTGCTCGTGCTCTCTCTCTTTTGTTCATTCTCTCTCAAATAAATAAAGTCTTAAAAAAAAAAAAAAAGAAGAAGAAGAAAAAGAAGGAAGGAAGGAAAAGGAAACAATTTATGCACATTTTTATATATAGATTTCATTTCCAGAAATTCTGATGCACAGGCCAGAGCTGTTTTCACATATATCCAATGGGAACATTAATACATCATTTAGCACAGGATAATGGAGGTCATGGTAAGAAATGAGAACCAAGACTCTAAAAAGCACATTTTAGGGGCACCTGGCTGGCTCAATAGGTAGATCATGGGATCTCAGGGTCATGATTTTGAGCAGTACATTGGGCGTGGAGGCCACTTAAAAATAAAATAAATAGTATTTTTGCAAATAAATTAAATTAAAAGCACATTTTAAGCCTTTTGTACATAGATGGAAATCAGCCCTAAGGTATCTGTAACATGTGGCTGTCAGAAGAAGTCATGACCAGAAGATTCCAGAGAGCTGAGGTTTCATCCCACTTTAGTGGTTGATGTGGAGTACAGAGAGGATTAAAATATTGGAGGGTGATATTTAACTAGGTGGGAAGTAATAAAGAGAAAAAAATCTCTTAGAGAATATTTCCATATTCTTAAGGTCAGAAAAGCATTCCTAAGCAAGACACAAAACCCATAAAGGAAAACCAAACTGGACTACAGAAAAATTTTTAAACTTTCTGTAACAGAAAAAAACACTTTCGACACCATGAAAGGATAAAAGACAGAGTAGGAGAAAATTATCTGTAAATGGTTTAAGAAACACCCAAAACATAAAGAGCTGACAAGAAAAGGACAAACCAATTTAAAAATGGGCAAAGGGCAGGGCACCTGGGTGGCTCAGCCAGGGAAGTGCCCAACTTTTGATCCCGTCTCAGGCCATGATCTCAAGGTCGTGGTAGATCTAGTAGGGCTCCACGCTCAGTGAGGAGTCTGCTTGAGATTCATTCTCTCTCTCTCCCCTCCCCTCCCCACCGCTCTCTAAAATAAAGAAATGAAATCTTTAAAAAAAAAAAAACTGGGCAAAGGTCATGAACACAAGAAATATGGATGGCCAACAGTCCAACAAAGAATGTAGAATACAGACAAATTCAAACTATACAACAATGATGGGCCCTGTTTATTCATTAAGCAAAAACTGAAACAGCTTTAGAACACCAAGTGTTGGCAAGAAGGGAGGGAAATAAAGACTTTCCTACACTGCTGGTGGGAATGTAAGCTGGCTAAACCAGCTGCTTGGAAAAGCTCTTCCTGCTATAAAAAATGAGCACATACCCTCGGACTTGGTGCTTCCAAATGAATCCTACACCAATATGCCCACATGTGTGAGAGATGTCCAGAAAGAAACTTATTTCTAAGTAAACAAAGCAGTGGAAAAAACCTAAATGTCTGTGAACACGCACTCTTCAAGGAAGAGAAGCGTGAGGAAGCACTTAGATTAAGTTACAGGACGGGTCCCAAGAGCAGCATGGAAAGATCTTCAAGACAGTTCTGTGAGAAAAGACTGAATTACACAACATGACCATTTCATTCATATAAAACAAGCGGAAGGAAGGAAGGATGGAAGGAAGGATGGGTGGATGGATTGATACAGGGCTCAGTCGGTTAAGCATCTGGTTAAGTGTCTACCTTCTGCTCAGGTCATGATCCCCGAGTCCTGGGATCACGCCCCATGATGTGGGCTCCCTGCTCAGTGGGAAGTCTGCTTCTCCCTCTGCCTCTGCCCCTCCCCCTGCTTGCTCTCTCTCTCTCTCTCTCCCCTTCTAATAAAATCTTCACCAAAAAAAAAGACTATGTATGTCTACATAAATATGCATGTAAACATGCAGAAACAACAGGAATACAGGGGAAATACAGAGGATTTTTTTTTTAAAGATTTTATTTATTTATTTGACAGGCAGAGATCACAAGTAGGCAGAGAGGCAGGCAGAGAGAGAGAGGAGGAAGCAGGCTCCCCGCTGAGCAGAGATTTCCCCATGCGGGGCTTGAACCCAGGACCCTGAGATCATGACCTGAGCCAAAGGCATAGGCACCCCTCACATTTTTCCTTTTGGACACAAAGTTGTATCTTACTGACACCGTGTGACCCAAAAGGCAGTAAAGAGGGAAAGGTCATCTGGGTAAACCCAAAGTGGCATTCTCTGCAGGTCCCCTGACCAAACCAGTCACTTACTGTACAAGGGGCCTGTGGCCCACAGGCCCAACCACTCCTTTGGGCAGGCTGAGGAGAAGCTGCTTCCCAAAGGCACATTACCTTCAGCCCTCCTACGCTCTCCAAAATCAAACCCTGATGCACCTAATACTCTCTGCCATACCCCCAAACCTGTCTTTTGAATACCAGCTAACGCATAAGGATGCTGAGCTAGCGCATGCTGACATTGACATTACTTGACACTGCTTGGATTTCCAGGCTAGTAATGAACTTGCATTGCAGAAAAGCAAAAATTTCATGTTAAAAACCAAAAGGTTATATGGCCCTGACCTACCATCCTCAGAAGAAACACACTAGGTCACCTTCAATATAGGGAGCAACGATTATTTGAAGATTATTACCCACGACCACCTCCTACAAGTACCGTAAGAATCAGACCCCGAGGTTCCTTCTGCTTACAACCTAGCCACTTCCTCCTCATCATCTTTTTTAACACAGAAAGAGGAGAGAACCGAGAAGAAGATGATAGGAACACGAGTATCCAAAATCTAATTTTTTTCCCTAAATTGGAAGGGAAAAAGCTGAGAAACTAATTTCTCAACTTGGCCCTGCTTTAGTGTAACTCGTACAAAATTGAGAGAAGCTACATTACTACAGCTGAAAGAGAGCCAACGTTTACTTTGGCAGAAAAAAGCCAAAGTCATTGAAATTATTTTTTTTATTACCACTGAAGTGCCGCAACAGGAGCAACGGCGTGTTTATTTTTATCCTTTTTTTTTAATGGATAACCAAGAGCACGGTTCCAAATTTTCCAAAGTCACGGATTTGAGCGGGGGAAGAGAGCAGACCCTGGATGACACCTGTACACACAACAGGATGTCCCCGTGTGCGTCACAACATCCTTCCAACTACTGCACATGACCTCCTTCCTAGTACAAAACATCAGGGAAAGGGACTTAATCACATTCATCTGGATGAGCCGAGGGTTAATATGGAAATCAGGGTAACAACATTTACTGACTGCCTGCCAAGTGCCAGGAGACCCAAAGACGAACCACACAGGTATGTGCCTATCAACAGAGCCCCGTACCTTTGTTCATGCTGTTCTCCCAGAACAAGGCCAAGTGCCCAGCACACGGTGGGCGCTCTCTAGTGATACCAACAACACAGAGTAGGCACACAGAGCTCGTTGATGCTGAGGCTCGGAAGGGGGAGGCAGAGGTTCACCGACAGTAAAATGAACCAGGAAACGGGGCACAGGACCACCGTCTTAAAGGACCATGACCTTGACAGCAAAGAGATAGAAAAACAGGAATGTTACACACAGGAGGAGACGAGGTAAGACAGATCTAATAAAGGGTTTTAGGTAGTGCTTCAGAATTTAGATTTTATCCTCTAAGCAAGGAGAGGTATGAAGAATTGGGACAGAAAAGTAACACTTTTTTAACAATCTCCAACAGTTACAGCGCCTGGGTGGCTCAGTCAGTTAAGTATCTGGATTCAACTCACGTTATGATCCTCTGGTCCTGGGATGGAGCTCTCGGCTCTGTGGGGAGCCTGATTCTCCTGCTCCCTCTGCCCCTGCCCATTCTCTTCAGCACGCTCTCTCTCTGCACTCTCGCTCTCAAATAAATAAATAAAATCTTTAAAAACAACAACAATCTCCACCAGAAAGGAGACTGGAGGACAGTACCTCATCGTGACCAATCAACCCATGTGTGGGGAAATAACGGTGTCATTTCAGGACAAGATAGGTGAGCCGGGAGAGCCAAGGGAAAGCCAAGGGAAGTGACAACAGAGTTAAAAATGCAAGTGGTGTTAGTAAAGCCTTTTATAAATTAGCAAGAACAGAGAGGAAAAGCAATAAATGCACTTGGACACATCCATGATTCCAGAACATCACTGTAAACAGAAAATACGCTGTACCATGAAGTTCACCAAAAGTATCCATATTCAATACACGTCAGATGCACAAAATTAAAAAATAAAAACGAGTTAGTATCAAAGTTTATCAAAGATGTGTATCACCTGGGACACAGACGATTCTAGCAGGAACTCAGTGTTTCGACCACTTCAGAGACCACCTCGAAATTCACCAATTGAAAATGTTGAAATGCACACGCCCTCCTAGGGTCAGACAACCGAAATCCCAGGTCTGTATACATTAGAGCACCTCCTGTACCCGTGAGTCCGGTAATAAAGATGAGGACCAATCACCAGTGCCCATCATCAACACACGTGTAATAACTAGTTTTTCTCACAAAAGAAAAAAAATTCAATCTCAAAGCAATTCCTTCCTGAATCCCATTTCAAATGTAAACTTTTTTTTTCTTTTTTTCTTTTTTTTGCTGGTGTCGAAGGCAGACAGCCATCAACCCTACAACTTCTCCTTCCTCTGCCTGGACACCTGCCACGACCCCTCCCTCTCTTCCTGTCTACCTTCACCACCCCTAACTCCACAGGGCCTCCTATGTATTTTCCTGAGAAGGCAAAAACACGTTTTAAAGTAAAAAACTAAAAGCACCCCACAGGGCTAGGTTCTAACACCACCTGTGTCCTCTCCTAATGCCAGGTGGGACCCGCATCTCTTGGTTCAGTGGGGTAAGGCCTAGGTGATTCTTCCCCACACTCAGAAGTTTAGGTGTGTCTCTCTTTTCCTTAATTCTGGAATTCTTTTTAATTCTAATTAAATGCCTTCTTTAGGGGCATCTGAGTGGCTCAGTGGGTTGAGCGTCTGCCTTGAGCTCAGGTCATGATCCCAAGGTCCTTGCTCAAGGGGGAGCCTGCTTCTCCCTCTCCCTGCCACTGCCCCCTGCTTGTGCTCTCAGTCAAATAAAAAAATTTTTAAAGGTAAATTAATTTAAAAAAATAAAAATTCCTGGGACGCCTGGGTGGCTCAGTTGGTTAAGCGGCTGCCTTCGGCTCAGGTC
>RCUC01158770.1:0-57255 GCA_003697995.1 Taxidea taxus jeffersonii
TTCTGGCATGTTAGAATTAGGCTATATAGTTAATTGTGGCGCCATGGATCTCTAGAGCCAGTATAATTACACCAATTAGCCAAAAGAGGGCGCAGACAGAACACAACTAGACTTACTGCACTCCCTAGCAAACTGCCAGTTGGTTTCTTTCAAGTCCTGGCACAAGAATTATAAACCCAGTTAGGTGTGCTAACTTGGGAATACTGAAAGTTACAGCATAAGTATATATAGCTATGCTTTAATATAGATACTTATATAAATAGATTGATATATAGCATTTCTGCCATTCAAACAAAATAAATATATGCCTTGCCTAGTGTATCAATTTATATCCCCATAACTTAGAGGACTCAAGTAGTGGGATCAGGAGCAGGGAGGGTAAAGAGAAAGGAGGGAAGGGAGTGTGCCTAGAAGTGGGTATCTAAGAAAACAAAAACCACCTTTGGGGTGGGAAAGGGACCACTCCTGCTCTCCTTGCCGAGGCAGAGGTTGGGACTGAGAACCTCCCAGGTGTGTACCCTACTGCTACTATATGATGTATAAATATGTCCAAAAAGCTCTTTGGGGGGGTCTACAGTAGGCTTTGCTTTTTTCTCAAGGTTCTCACCTGACAGGAATGTATACAGCATAAGGCATTTGACTGATACCTATTTATATATCTACACATTACTTCCCCATAACGAGTCACCAGACCAAAATTTGGTCAATACGTTAGCTTGCATGAAACCCAACCCAGTTGCCTGACATGAACATACTAATTTTGTGGTTCATTAAGCTCTATAAATATACTTCTCATATTAAATTTACTACGCATCTTATCAGCACCAATAAATATTTTCATCTGCCATTTCTACATCTTTAATAATAAAGCACTGCAGTCAGAACATAAAAGACATGGTATTTATATCTCTGAGAACGGCTTATTCGATTATTTTAGAAGATATTTACAATTCCTGGAAGAACTAACTACAGTATAGTTAATTGGCTGACAATGGAAATCTTCGGTTTCATGATTTCTCAGGTGTGACTACTGACTCTGAAAACGAACTAAAAGGAAAATATTGATATGCTCCAAGAACAGCACACCCCTTCAATCTTCTCTTCAAAGACTGTGAGGACATACATTTTCTAAAAAGATATATGGATTTTGCAGTATTCTAATGGAAAAAAATGTAAAGGCTGAATTTTTTTCAAAGTCTGCTAAATGTCTTTTCACACAGATCTTCTCTGCTTTCCAAGAGACCATCACCATTAGCCATTTAAATCTGTATAAGCTAATGGTAAATACAGATCTTTAAGTTTTTTTATTTTAAGGTCATTTTTAACATTAGCTACTAACAAAAGGTCTCTCAATCCAAATTTATAGTTGGCTGATTAAAATTTCATTTCGATTTGGGTGATTATAGGTACACAAAGGTTACTTAATTTTTACTAGCAACTTCCTACAAATAAAATTTCATTATTTAGTTGGCCAATATCTATTACATATAAACCTTCAATGTGTAATTTTAGATGTACTAGTAGGTAAATAAAAGTAAAAAGTATATATATATATATATATGTTTTTTAAAAGCACAATATTCCTCTTTACACTGTACATTATATATTATCTAGTACGCTAGCATTTTAAAAACATATTCACTCTAATATAACTGTACTAGAAAAGGTACCTGTGGAATTATTGCGAATTCTCTACCCTTTTTGCTCATCAAAATCTTAGCGTAAAATAGAATACATGCCCATGTGGTCAAAAATTCTGCCTTGGAGCAATTATTTTAACAACAACCAATAATTATATCAGTGCAGGGAAAAGAAGTGGGAAAGTTAATATGGAAAAAAATTCATCTTTCCTTTCAAATAAGGTAGGTAGTTGGTGTTTTATTTTAGTGGTGTTTTTATTTTGTTTTTGGTGAAGAGAAAAACAGAAAACATTAGAGAGCTACTTCTAAGAAAACACTGCCCTTTTCCTGTTGTTGGTGTTTTTTTGGTTTTTCATTGTTGTTCAATTCTATGCTGCATTAAAAAAAAATCCTGCAGCACATATAAAAGGCAGTAGTGCTATTTAAATTATGATGTATTTGAAAAAGAAAACTTACATATAATATAAGGTGTATCAACTTTTGTAAACCCAAAGAATGAAATTCAGATTTGGTTAGTACTGCTTAAGGGTGAAAAATTTAAATAAACATCTGAAATTTCCCATAAATTAAAATCTGTAACACTGTCAGTACTAAAAAAAATTATGTACAATTATTTCATCTCAATCACTGCCTTTGGGGTCTAATCACAAAAGCATTTAAAGAAATCCCTGTGGAAAGCTAATTTGAAAGTAAACATGCTTTAAAACTTAAATATAGATCTCATATTAGTCCCACAACAGGATCAAGATCACTATTAAAATAAAGCCTGGGGCACATTATGATGCCTAAGATTGGTGGGTGGATTTTAATTGACTTGAAGACTGTCATAGTTCTATTATCAGAAAACCTGTAACGCATTTCCAGCATGGAGGACCCATCTGTGCCCACCATCCATCTGTTTAGACGTGATTGGCAAAGTGGTAGGGAACTCGCAGTGGTTGCCTCTGCCTGAAAGGAATAAACCACAGGATCTTCCAACGAGTGCCAAAAACTTCTGAGAAGGTCTGCTGCCATGGCTTTCGGGGCCTCGATCTACAGAAGACAGCATTATTAGTGAAAGACAGCACTCCCATGGTGTACTTCAGTCAGCTAAAACAATACAGGTTGGCTGGGGATCCATTACTGGACTCTGATGAATTGTGTCCCAGCATCACAAATACAGCTTTCCTTTCATTATGGCATGCAGCTGAGTTTTAACTCTGGAGAGCAGATATTGTATCTGCGTCGTCAATCAACCTAGGGCAACTTCTGAAGCAGAGGAGAATCTCGGGATTAACAGAATGTGTGTCAACAACACAGTAGCAAATCTCTTTTGATGTACTTTCGGGACAAATAATTTAACTTACTTTACTTAGACAAGGAACAAGAAGGATCAGTACTTATTTTGTTTGAAAACTAGCATGGTTTGAAGACCCCTACTGGAAGACTGGATTATGCCTGTCTAGCTCAGGCCTTAGACAGGGCCCCGAGAAAAAGCCAGCATTATGCTATCTTGCCACTACCCGCACACATTTTTCAAATGTGGCCAGCTGTTTCCATTTTTAAAGAAGAGCGCTACGGACTTCACGTTTATACTTACATTTCTTCACAACAGTTAGACATCTTTTCAATTGATGTTGTATCCTATCGAAAATTAAAGAAAAATTATACTCGATGGAACAAAGTTATCAAGGCTTTATTCTACATCTACTTTATGAGGCTTTTCATCATATTTAGAGAATATTCTAAAGATTTAAACAGTTTACATATGGGTACTAAGAATTTTAAATTAACTGCATACATTGCTGAAATCCCCTTGACAAAAACGGAATGAACATTACATCGTGCCAAAAAAAAATTATTCAATTACAAAACCTCAGAAAAATTGTAGGAGTCTCACTTTATTAAAATATAACCTTTTATTACATTTGCTTTCTTTGACAATTCTTCTAAAAGTCTAGGATTTATTTTTAATTCAACTGTCAGTGAATATGCATGAAAAAATAAATACCAAAATGATGAATTAAAGGCACTCATGAACAGAAAACTGCAAAGGGCCCAAGAAGGCTACTGGTTCTGGACTTCTATAAACAAACAGAATCCAACAAGGCAATCTATGCATTTGCCATATTACAGTTATGACTCTGAAAAGGAAAGTGAAACTTTCTTTAACAGAAAAAGCAGCATCTTCATAATAATACAATTTCTTATTATGTGTTTTCTATGAAGCTCTACCACAAATAGGTAAGCGAAACAATTCAACAAAGAGAAGACAGTTTCTAGACATGCTGGTTTCATTTACATTAAGAGAAAAATCCATCGCTAGGCTGAGAAACTGTGATGGTAAGTAATAACCAGATAACCAAAACACAAATTACACAACCTTATTTAGACACTTATTTACATTTTAAATAGACTTCAAAGTACTACAAAAGATAATATGTTCTTTTAAATATAAGAAAGACAGTAAAGTTTCCCTCCTCTTATCCTCTACTTCAAGAGCTCGCTCACATATGACAGGTGGACTACGCTGCTATGAAACATGCAAGTGTCTGGGGTGACCACTCCAATCCCAAGAACTTCTTTGGTTGTAGACCTCTCTTCCAATGATACTAATAAAAAACATTCTGACTTGAAAAAAATCTCTTGATAGCATTTACATCAACAGCTCACAATATTAAGTTCTCAATGTATGAACAGTTGAATAACTATAGTTAGCCCACATACGAGAAAATCAATCTATTTTTTTAGATGACAAAGTCACCAATAGCAGTGTTTCATTTCCCTCTTCCCTGGGAATGTGTGACAAGATTGTAGATTAGCCACATATTCCATATTCATTAGTTTTCCTATCATGCTTTGAAATTCATGGTATCCAATGACAAGTCTATTTATAATTCACTTTTCTTCGGTTCTGTTGCATAATTTCCTCAAAATAACATTTTACTTTGTGACAAACAGTCTGCAAATACATGAGAACGTTGATTATGGGCTTGGCGGAAAGTGGGCCCTCTGTTTCCACATCTGGACGGAAAGTGAATGAAGTAATTTGAACAGGTTCTCAGCACTGATGGGCGACACGTCGCCCCAGAACAATGTAGGCAGCTTGTGCAACCAGGCAAAGGAAAAGACAGGACAGAGGTCTGTAAGTGCTCTTAGGACAAGCAAGTAAATGGCCTCAAATCACAGTTGTGGATAATACTTACAAACTGTTTCAGGATAAGGAAGGCGACTACAGAGACAGACTACTACACCTAGTATTATAGTAAATTTTTACTATGCATAAGTTTACCATTTGATTAAAACTCTGAGGTACTTATATGTGGCTTAAATAAAAGAATCAACTTCAAAGACTTTGGATTTAGATTTCATGTGGGAAAAGCTTTTATTTCCAAGTGCTTTTGACATCTTTCCAGAATCTGGTTCAAGAAAGAAGTAGAATAGTACCTGTTAAGTCATCATAAACAGGTGGTTATTCTATCAAAGAATGTGATGTTTACCATGACTTTGTGAACAGGATTTTCGAGGCTAGCCAAAAACAGGCTTGCTTTTTTTCTTCCTCTAGAAATAGCAAATGCTTATCTCTCTCTGAAACTCAGCTATCAAGAATACTGTTAAAAGAAAAGAAAATGCAATTTGTATTTGAATAGCCAAACATGGCATAAACATGTCCCTGGCACTTAATGAATGTGCTCAGAACAACACAAGTCAACACGCTATCACATTCGTAAACACAACAGGATCTGTAAACCAGAGGAGAGAGGGTTACTAATGGCAGAACACTGAAAACCCAAGTTAATGCCGAAAGTGCCAAATGAGGTTAAATATACTTTGTGTGTGTGTGTGTGTGTGTGTGTGTGTGTGTGTGTGCGCGCGTGTGTGTTGCAAAGCAGGGAAATGTGGACTATTTTAGAAAAAACAAACTAAAAATAATTAAAATAGATTTTGATGCAGATAATTTCATTCAGCATAAAAAGAGTCAAAACCCTTAGTGACTAGTGACCATCAGGAAACGACCAACAAGCTACTTACCATCTTTGAGGAGTATAAATATAAGTTATAAATTCTTAGTTATACATAAAACTCAATTATCCAGAAAAAAATTCATTTGTCAAAGAATAAGAAACAAGTTTTTATAGTATGTTGTCTACAACCAGGATACTTACCTCCAGAAAAATATTTATACCATGATGATGGGTCTAATGACCAAAAAATATCTAAGACTTCTATCAATCTGCATAACTAAGAGATATATGAAAATCTTTTTCTTTTTGTTTTGAGAGAGAGAGAGCAAGCACAGGCAAGTGAGGGGGGAGGGGCAGAAGAAGAGGGTGTGGACTCTTCAGCAGGCTCCACACCCTCGGCAGAGCCAAATGCAGAGCAGAGCTTGGCCTCACAGCCTTGAGATCAAAACCGCAGCCGGTCAAGAGTTGGACACTTAACCAACTGAGCCACCCAGGCAGCCCTGCTTTCTTATTTTAAAAACAGAAAGTTTATTTTCTAAGAAAGAATAAAGTGGAAACAGCAAGATCTATATGAGCCTTTCCCAGTTTATCAACCAATACCTTATCTTCTCCTGGGGCTGATCTTACCCTAAGAAATCTTTCAGGTTCAATCTAAAGAAGATAAGTTAAAGAGAGACTATTTCCTGTTAATCATAGCTCGCTCTCCTCCTTTGAAGTCAGAACTCACTGTAGTCCTCATTTGAAATAATTGGTTCTTTAGGCATCGATCTCCAAAAGAGAACGAGCTATATCTTTTATCAGAGATCTGGAGTTCACACAAACATTTAATCACTCATGGAACCAAAGTGGGAAGGCAGTAGATCTTACATATATAGTCACTGAAAATCTCTTTCCAAAATAATTCCTGTACTTCTCTTCATCAAGCCACTTTCCAGCTGTATAAAACCTTAGGAAAGTTACTAAAAGTCTGTATCTCAATTTTCAAATAATCATTCCTTACTCGTAGATTTTTGTAGGCATTAAATGAGTTAATACATATGTGAGAGCCCCTAATAACGCCTCAATAAATGGCAGTCCTACTTTTTCCTGATATTGCCTACTATACTTTTTACTGATATGCTTCCTACTATATATACCCTCTTTTGAGAGGGCTTAGAGATACAATATCTCAATTACATCAGAATATAACTTCTAGGGGTGCCTGGGTGGCTTAGTGGGTTAAGCCTCTGCCTTCGGCTCAGGTCATGATCCCAGGGTCCTGGGATTCAGCCCCACATGGGGCTGTCTGCTCAGTAGGGAGCCTGCTTCCCCTCCTTCTCTTGCTGCCTGCCTCTCTGCCTACTTGTGATCTCTGTCTGTCAAATAAATAAATAAAATCTTAGAAAAAAAAAAGAATGTAACTTCTAAAAGGTAGATTTTATAATGAAAGATAAAATACAGAGACTACAGGAGACTACACAGATAAAATCCAATGTTCACAAGGGGCATATAATCCAGTTGAAAAAATAAGTACTGGATATATAAACCAAGATCATATACTCATTTATTCACCTATCGAAAATTTATTAAGGACCTATTGCTATTACTAAGGACACAGTCCTTGGCATCAAGGAGCTTACAATCTAGTGAAAGCAGTCAAGTACACGAGATAACTGTACAGAAATACACAGAATGCCAGAGAGAACGGTTACATACAATAACATATTGTATAAGTAAGCCTTATGCTAAATATTTGAAACAGCTGGAAACCATATTCCCAATCAACACTCCAGTCAACTACTCTTACATTTTTAATACAAACTTATACTTTCAATAAGATTTTTGGTTACCAGTACTGGTAAGATGATCTAATGTGCCTCTCTGGCTGAGACTTAGGGGGTAACTAATGTATTGACAAAATGTGACAGAGAAGCTTACAAATCATTGTGGGAAAGATTCATAAGTTAACTATAAATACAGGATTTAGTGTTTTTGCCAATCCTACAGTAATGTTTTAAAGTCAGATCAAAAATTCATGTAGATTCAGAACATGAGAAAATAAAATGAATGTTTGTGTAAAAATGCAAGTAAAATGAAAACTCGTAAATGTTTAGCTTCTTTACCCAAAAATGCATCAATTTAATCACTCGAGCAATTAGTAATGCTTTGAGAAAATTAAAATGCAGTATTCCTAGGGAAGAACTTCTCACAATAGATTTAAATAGTTTGTAATTACTTGTAATTTTATCAGAAATACAAGGAGGTTATGACACTGAGCCAGAGAGATGACACAACATAAATTTATTTTTCACAAAGGAACACGTTTATGCTGAAGAGCAATCCAATCCCACACAAAATAATTTTGATGCTAGCAGGCATTTTTTAAAAGAATGCTGTTTTATTACCATGCAGTGTAACTTGGTATGTATTTAAACTAATTCCTTGGAAAGGGAGAACCTAGGTTCTATAAAGTTCTCTATATATTCAAAGTTCAAAGAAATATCCATGTATAATATTAAAAGCATATAAGAAATGACACTTAAAATCTTAATCATTGTTCTAGGTTTTTAAAAGCCACTGAGAAATATTATATTTCATCTAATATTACAACTAGGAGTACTCTATTAGAAATACACTTTGTTTTTCTTAAACAAAACATATAATTCAGAAAAGAAAATGCCATACAGAGCGCCCTTTATAAAAATGTTAAGTGAGCTGGGCTCAGCATAATTAGCAATGATTTCCATATTTTCAGTGCTGATTTAGAGTTGAGTAAACCACACATAATTTGTACAGAGGCTATACTGAAAGATGCTACTTCACACTGATTCAGTGGGATACTTGGCAAAATTTAATTATAAGGATTAATAATCTCAGGACTACATTTCTGGGTACATATTAAAAGGCAGGTAAGCCCACTAATTGTTGGACTAATGAGTATGCTATTTAATAGGCAATCTCATTTAAACTAATTGAACACATTTTGAACAGAAGATACTTTTCATTGCCTGAGATAACCAAGTGAAAATTAAGTCACCCCTGCCTTTGTGATTCTTTTTGTATTTATTTAAGTAATCATGAGTCAGTATGTTGGGGGGGGGGCATTTCACCCTTTTTTAATTTGAAAAGCTTTACTTTAAGCCATCTTTAGTGATTCAAGTAGAGTTCAACAACAGTACCTGTGAGAGCAAAGGCAAAAGTTCCATTTTTTTTCTTTGAGAAGTTAAAGCACAAAACCACAGCTAAATATGCTGCACCCTACCCTCAACCTCACAACTGAGAAAAGCTCTCTATGCTTCAGAGACGCCATCAAAAGCTTAAGCTATTATATCAACTCCACGGTGCCCAGAAAACAAAAATGCTTGTATACAAAATTGAGATAAACTGTCAGAGCAGTGTCATGGTACACATTGGCTCCCTGTCAGAAGCCCACCAGAAGGCGCTGGACCAGCTGTTACAGCGCTTCCTGAGGAACTCTCCCCAAGCCCAGGGACTGCAAACATGACTAATACAATCACCCAGCACTATTAGTATTAGTATCGGTGCTCATCAGAATGGACATCATTCTTGGCTGTGTGTGAACTACTGCTCAATAAGAGATTCTGACAACATCAATTAAGTGAATAACAACATCACTATCCATTTCATTCGGAAACAGAAAAAGGCTAAACAGGCAAAGTAAGGAGTAATTAGAATAATCTGTTCCCTAAATAGAGAATGCGTCAAAGCAGATTGCTTTGAAAACATTTTAACTTCAATATTGAGGTTAGTAAAAAGGCAAAAACATATATTTAAGCCTACGTCTAAAATGAAATCTAAAAATAATCAAAGGTAATCCTTTAAATCTGGGTTGAAGATTAGTCTATTCCACAGAAACATCTGGTTGTGTTGCAATCTTTTAAACTTGGAATGAGATTAGAAATCCACTGTTTTTAAATTTTATTTCTAGTTATTTTATTTGGGTCACAGATAATCTGCTCTTGCTAACTCTAAAACGACATCAGATAATCATTACTGTGATTATCCTGTTACTCTACTATCAATAAGATGACAGGATCTTCCCTCTTGCGTGGATAGAAATGACTTATTTATTCCAAGTAAGAACAAATAGTGGGGAAAAATTACTGAAAATGGATGTGCTCCTTCCTCAAAGCCTCAATCTAAACCTAAAAAAGCATTCGTTTTGCCTGTTTGTTGTCTAATAGGACCATACTCAAGTTACGTAATGACGTAGTTTATATAATGAAATAATACTCCTACCAGCGTTTTCCCAAAATGCCTCCTGGTCTTTGGGAGCAGGAATAGGGGAGGAGGAAGACTCCGGTGGAAGGATTAAATTTACTGTGATTGCTTTTCCTCTTTTTCTTTCTTATGCTACCTAACAAATTCATCACTTCTTTCACAGTGAGAGATGCATGGATTCAAATTATGACAGAAACATGACCAGGTGTGAAATTTCCTGTAGACAGTCTTAATTTTTTTCATAAAATGAAAACAGCAAGCATTAAAAAAAAAAGTAAGCAGTCTTTATATTTTTAACTTTAATTAAAATATTAAATTCTATTTCATTTAACTACTAATAATCCATTAAATTTAAAATTAATACTGAGGTTTAACAACCTTAAATAATTAAGTTTTCAAGAGCCTTAAATCAATGTGAGGAGGAGTGCATGCTGGAAACCCTGAAAAAATTTTTCTTAATCCAAAAAGAGAGATGCTAGAAGGTCACTATGAAAGCCCAGGTAAATGGAAATGACATTGACTATAATTGTTCAAAATACCTGGATTCAAGAGGAAGTAGGGTAAGTAGAGACTGGGCTAACAAATGTCTACTTTAACACTGCGTTCTTTTTTTAATGTTTCACAAATGTAGAATTTCTATAGACATCAGAACTGTTCAGCACAGAGTACTCTGAGGGGGTACTATATGTATAGAGAAAGAAATGAAACTTTTGGAGAAAGCATTATATAACAAATGTGGTTTCCACTTAGTTTTAGAAATACCAAAACATCAGAACCAACCTCCTCATCTTAAGATAATGAAATGCTGTTCAGTATTATAGCAAAAGAAAAAATCAGGCAATTTGAAAAATATTAACACTTTGGTAATATGGAATAGAGTCAGAACAGAATCCAATATTACACACCCTTCCAAACCAAGAAATTCAATAAATAACTTTAGGGTCAACTCAGAAGCTAACACTTTAAACTTTAGACTGGGGATTCTCAAAAGATTTTGAAGCTTTTGCTGCCAAACAAACCCTCTCTCTGAAGCTTCTGGGGCTGCTGGATTAGAAGGAACCTGCTGCCCCCAGCTATAAACCCCAACGGCCCTCATGGGTAACTGGTATTCTTTTTTTTTTTTAAGATTTTATTTATTTATTTGACAGACAGAGATCACAAGTAGGCAGAGAGGCAGGCAGAGAGAGAGGAGGAAACAGGCTCCCTGCTGAACAGAGAGCCCGATGCGGAGCCCAATGCGGGGCTCGATACGGGGCTCGATCCCAGGACCCTGAGATCATGACCTGAGCGGAAGGCAGAGGCTTTAATCCACTGAGCCACCCAGGTGCCCAGGTAACTGGTAATCTTAGCAGCAACATCCCAAACGTCCATTTCCAGTCATTCATCATAAGATACCTAAAGAAATCTGAGAATTCTCATTCTGGGATATATAAACAGATACCAACGATTTTGGTAAATCCAAAAGTGAAAATTCAAAAAATGCAAGTATAATCTGGTAATTCTGACATGACTTACAGACTATAAAGAAATTATGAATTAGTGTAAAAGTAGAGAAAAGATTTGAGGCAAAGACCTACTCTCATCTTCACCACTGTTCTTAATACCATGTTATCATCATTAGAGAGGTCATGAGATACTAGAAAATATTTCAAGCTGAGTAACAGTAAGAATAATTTGAACAGACATTATGCAATCATGAACAGCCAATAAGAACATGAAGGGAAAAAAATGGAAACAAGCATTAAGCTCTATTAATGATCTGCATGGTGAACAATGGGATGCCTGCAATTTATTTTGATAAGTATCAAAACATAACAGTTCAACAGACAGTGGGCCATAAGATAAAACAAGTATTCTACTGTTAACTGGTTGGGTATTCACTGTAAAATTCTTTATAATTTCCTGTGTGTTTAGTGTTTTTCCTATAAAACCTAGGGAGGAAAGGTTATGATGAGTACTGTAGAAAGTATGCAAACACAGGTTTGTACAAGAGGTACGTTTCCCTCCATTTCCGAGTGCATTCTTGCATTCTTCCAGTTTTATCCCGAGGCTAGTTACCACTACCTGTGGCTAGCTCCCCGCCCCTAGGCAAACACTAACCTCCTTTCTGTTTCTATAGACTTGCCTTTTCTGGACCTTTCATATAAATGGAACCTCACAAATACAGGGCCTTTTGCAACTTGTTCAAGGTTCTTCCATGTTCCAGCATGTATCAGTACTTCATTTCTTTCTATAGCAGAGTAAGATCCACTGTACGGCTATCCCACATTCTGTATATCCATTCGTCAGCTAACAGATACCTGGACTGCTCTCAGTTTGGGGTTATTATGTATGAATAATGTTGCTATAAATATTCATGTACAAATGTTTGCACGGACATATGTTACATTTCTCTTGGGTATCCACCTAGGAGAGGCACTGCTGAATGAAATGATAATTCCATGTGTAACTTTTTAAAGAACTGCCAGGCTGTTATCTGTCTGGGCTGTTTTCTGTCCGCATGAGCAGTGTGTGAGGGTTCTGATTCCTCCAAGTCTGGACCAACCTTTGTAATTATTATTATTTTTTTAATTACAGTTATCCTAGTGTGTGAGAAGTGGCACCTCATCCTGGTTTTGATTTTCATTGCCCTGATAACCAGTAAATGTTGAGCATCTTTTCATGTATTTGTTGTCCATTGGTGTAACCTCTTTGAGCAAATATGCATTCAGATCCCCTGGGCATGTTTTAATTAGGCTGGTTTTTAGTATTGCATTATAGGAGTTCTCTATCCTAGATTTTAAAAAGCCCCTTATCAGACACAGGATTTATAAATATTCTCTCCCATTCCATGAGCTGTCTTTTCACTTTTTTGACCATGTACTTTGAAGCACAAAAGTTTATAGTTTTATTTATCCATTTTTTTCTTGGTTGTTTGCACTTTTCTTGTCATATCTAAGACACTATTTCCTACTCCAAATTTTACTCCTATGTTTTCTTCCAAGAGTTCTATAATTTAGATCCTACATTTAGGTCTATGATCCATTTTTAGTTAATTTATATATATGATGTGAGGTAAGGGCCCAACTTTATTCTTTTGCATGTGTATATCTAGTTATTCCAGCAGCATTTATTGAAAAGACTTTTCTTTCCCCTGGTGAATAGTTCTGGCACTCATGTTGAAAATCAATTGACTATATTTACATACATATATCTCTGGACTTTCAATTCTAGGTCATTTATCTATATGTGTATCCTTGTGTCAGTAGCACACTTTCTTGATTACTGTTACTTCATAGTAAGTTTTGATAATTTTTTTTCCTTATTATACATTGTTTTCACTGAACATATTCTGGTAAACACTTATGTTTACATACACAATACATATGCTACACAGAACATAACAGTGGGGATCTTTTTTAACACACATGCTTATTTACACACATCAATAAATAGTTTCTATAAAACAAATGTGTAGAAGTTGATCAAAATGACTGAGTTTTAAGGTCTGATACACCCTCACAATTCACCTTTCAAAAAGATTATGCCAATTTATCCCCATCAACTATGTAGGAGAAAACCTTAACCTACTTCTACAATGCAGCACATTACTAAACCTGTACATCCTTAGTCAATGTAATTTTTTTCACTTTTTGAACTTCTCTGTTGTGATAAATCCTACTTTGCTAATAAATGTATGCAAAAAAAAAATAATAATAAGACCCAATTACTAATAAAATGTTTCTACCAGCAACTCCATTTTTTGGAATTTATCTTAAATAGTCTTAAATAGTTTCAAGAGGAAAAAGAGATGTTCATAGTAGTCTTATTTGTAACATAGAAAAAAAAATTACACATTAGATGCTGATCAACAGGAAAACTATTAATTAAAATATGGTATAGTCCCTAAATAGTATATCCAACTATTAAAAACTATAAACATGGAGTCTGAAGCCATATGGAAATATGTGAATTTTTAAAAGCAAGAAACAAAACTGTATATATACTCTGTACACTGATTATAACTACTTTAAAATTACACAGGCATATGGAATGAAAATATATAAATGACTATGTGGTAATTTTCTCCTTTAATATCTAAACTTTGTCATTTCTTAGAATTAGGTTCACAATTAGGAAATGTGTTCAAAAATACATTACATTAAAAAAATATATACTTACTGTGATGATGCCAATTAGTTGAGTATAAAAAAGTCCCGTTATCCCAACTAACATAGTAATGCCCATAAAGGCAGCTAGTCTCATTATGGCCAATTCATGTCTAAAAACAAAGAGGTCCTATAAGAAGAAGAAAAAAGAAAGACTTAAAAACAAATTGAAAAGTTACTTATAATTGCAATAACACTCAAGAATTAACCCATAACATTGCTCTTTATTATCCTAAAAAAAACTCTCCCCCTTTTGAATTTATTCCACTTAATCACTATATAAATATTTGAAATTTTCAAAAATAATTGTTTTTAATTTATAGTAGCATGCTGAAAAATAGGATTTTTACTACTCTTGTGTGGAAAAACCTCAATTTTAAGTTGCAAATTAGCCACACTTATTTACCATTTGTAGCAAAAACAAAAAACCAAAAGAAAACAAAAACCTCCAAAAAACACAAACAAAACATACAGTGCACAATCTTTGGTTACACAAAAGGAAATTTTATTATTATACTTCTAAAGAGTTGAATGCACAAGCTTGATTCACAGTATTGAAGTTCAGGTGACTATGATAGCTGAGATTATGTCACTTAGTCAAAATGAGAGGGAAATATTAATGATGGGATCATGTGGACAAGTTCTCTTTAAGCCTACTTCATCCATCCATCCATCCGCTCGACTACCACTGCCAAGCACGGCGCTAAGTAATAGAAAAAAGTAAAAATGAGAGAGAGATGGTCCATGCCCTGAAAAAGTTGCAGCTTATTTAGAGAGAGAAGCCAATTTCATGAAACTCCAAAACAGTGTGATCTATGCTCTAACAGGGATGCATGCAGAAGACTGTGGAAACACCAAGCAATGCCTAGACAGGAAGGAGAAATGTAAATGCTGTGAGGGAACGCTGATTTCCTGGCTCACGGCATAAAAATGAGTGTCTCAAAAGTGAACCCAAAAAAGTGGTGGAAAGACAGGAAAACAAGAAGCACTTCATTTTCTCTGTAACCAAGCAGACAGACCAGAGCAGTAAGATGGCGTTCTGGAAACCTCCCGCTGCTAAGCTGTGCAGTAATACTTCCACAGTGGACAGAAGCAACGGATGAATGGAAGGACCCCTCAAAACATAACCACCCACGTGCCTTTTTAAACACTGAATCAGGTTCAGGCTTAAGGGTATCCTGGGAGCAACCTCAAAAGTAGGGAGGCCACCGAATATAAAGAGCTTGCTTGAAACAAAAGAACTGATGCTTTTCGGTGTAGCACAATGACCACCCACCAGACTCAAGCAGAAATCGGAGTCTACACCCAAACCACTCCACTCATACAGCAGTCAGAAGCCAGGCAGTCATTCCAAATGCTCAGTGAAAAGAGCCTGACACAGAGTCCTTACAAATCATGGACGATGAAAAGATGGAGCTATGCATGACACAAGAAATTACGTGCAGGAAGTTCTGCGCTGCCGCTGTTTGAAAACACAAGCTTGTTCCAACGTGGTCAGTACGTGAAACGACAACTTGAGCACGCGAGAATTCTGTGTTGCTTGTGTGTGACTTCATCCGCAAGAAACCCTAAATGAACACGGGAGACTGCACCCGGCTAAACGAAGGCCTGCGGGAATACACAAAACGCATGCAGACTCCCGAACACCTAGCGACCAGCACAGCCGATCATCTGTGTTAGGGGCCACACTCACCCACACCTGCTATTGCAACTTTCCCTCAGATTTCCGATGACCCTCCTTCCATCGCTTACTGCAACCCGTCGGATACCCGCTGCCACACCAACACGGCAGGTCACTCTTCTAAGGTGAAGTGTCAAGTTTGGTATCGTATTTGTGTATTTCTTAACTCTTTAACAGGTGTGAAACCGTGCTGCTGATTTTATTAGGTTCTGACCCTTCTGAGTGTCACTGACAAAGTTTCTGAGTATTGTGCCTCCCTCTTCCCATAAGCTCTGTGGTTTTCACTGCATAATTTTGCATAGTAGGGTGAATTTCAGAAATGCACATATGGTGTTACAGTAGAGCTTGGTGTAATAAAAATACCATATATGACCAAATAAAAAGCATCTTCTCTTCTCCCAGTGAAAAGCTTTTAAAGGAATTTTGCCAGCTAGAATTTATAAACGTTGGGGATGATGAGATTAAAAGATCTAACACTAATATTACATTTATTCACAGGTTGAACACTTGGATTTAAGAGTATTCGTGTAAAACAGTAAAATACTTTGAGAAATTTCTTTTTATCACTCTTAACATTTTCAAAACACAACTGCATTCCAAGATTGCACACACATAATTAACATGTTCAGTACTAAATCCAAATCTTGGTCATTTAGCAAAGTTCTTCAGAGCATAACATCTTCACTTTATTTTAGATTTTTTTTTTTTTTGATGTAGCATTTTTGGGATCTAAAAATTTGCTTGGAAAACTTTATCCAAATCAGAAGAACCCGTGTGCTATTCGAGATCTTTCCTACATATTCAGTGTTATGACTGAATGTGTCTTCCCCTAAATCCATATGTTGAAGTCCCAATTCCTAGTACCTCAGAATGTGACCGTCTTCGGAGACAGGGCCTTTAAGGAGGAGACTACGTTAAAACAAGTCCCTTAGGGTGGCACTAATCCAATCTGACTGGTATCCCTATAAGAGGAAACCAAGAAACACAGACACCAGGGATGCTCACGCACAGAGGAAAGACCATGTGAGGACACAGCAACAAGGTGGCCCAGATGCAAGCCAAGGACAGAGGCATCCTAAGAAACCCAACCTGCTGACTTCAGGCTCTTTGATATCCAGCCTCCAGAACTACGAGAAAATGAGTTTCTGTTGTGTAAGCCTTCCAGTCTGCAGCATTTTGTTATGGCAGCCTTAGCAAACGGATACTGTAACTGTATTCCTTTATTATTCTCATTTTCCCCATTTTTTGTTAAGAGATGTGCTTATATCCAGGAAATGCATAAGATGTAAGTTCAGTTTAGAGAAAAGTAACACCACCCTTTCAAGAATGAGAACATGTGACAGCACACAGAGCTTTCATCTGTGCATTAGGGAATGCACAGATCACATTCTCTCCCTCATCCCTACCCTGAAGGTAAAGGTTACTGACTCACTGTGCCTGCCATTTGGATATGACCAAGTTTTAGTTGTATACTGCAGATGCCTTCTACACTGAGTCTACCTTTTTACTGTCTTTATGGCATATTTCGGTGACTCCAAGGGCTTCAATTTAAGGTAGACCAATGGATCAATCTTTTCCTTCAGTGCTTTTTATTTCTTGTTTAAGAAGCCTTTCCCAGTCCTGGGGTACTAATGGCACTCTCCTACATTATCATCCAAAGCCTTTAAAAGCTCTGAGCTTTGCCTTTCTCATTTAGGTCACTAATCCGCCTGGAACTGATGGTTATTCTTTTTGTGCACAATGAAATATAGGGGTCTGAATTTACTTTTACTATATGGATATCCATCTGTATTTTCAGAAAAAATTTCATTAGTCTTTCAAGTTACACACACAATCAAGACACACACATACTCTCTCTCTCTCTCTCAAGCTTCATATTTTTTCCCCCAAAGGTCTTGTACTTTTTTGGCCATATTTAAATCAGGAATTTCCTGTTTCTTGATTCTATTATAAATTGTTTTGCTATTAATTTTATTGTCTAAAACAGCTGTCTGCATACACACGATTTTTTTTTCTAATCTGTTAATGTGATAAAAATAGTGATTTTCTAATGTAAAAACTGCCTTTCATGTCTAAGACAAATACAACTGGATTAGGCTGGTTAGGTATATATCCAGATTCAGTTTGCTAATATTTTGTATACAAGTTGTTTATATATGTTCATAATCAGACTAGTCTATAATTTTCTTTCTTTCTTTCTTATCTTTGATAAGTTATATATTCAACATATGCTAAACACCTAAAACGAGTTGGGGAGAGTTCCCTCTTTCTCTGTTCTTTTTAAAAGAGTCTGTATAAGACTAGAATTATTCTTTCCTTTCGTATCTGATAGAGCTAGAACTCACTGGTAAATCTGTGAATATTTCTTGTGCAAGTTTTAACCACTCACTCATGGTTACAAAACTCCTCCTGTTTCCAATTTCTTCCTGAAGCAATTTTCTTCTTAGAGCTATGCTATGCTTACGATCAGGAAGCTCAGTACTGTTAAAGATGTCAACTATCCAAACTGATATATAAAATTAATACAATCCCAATAAAAATCCCCACTGGCAGAGCATATAGTCTACTAGTGGTAGACTATATGGTATTTTTTAAAATTAAAAAAAGAGTTTTTTTTTTTTTTTTTTTACTTTACTTTGCTTTGTACAAATTGCTAAGTAAGCTGTTTCTAAATTTCATGGTAACAAACAAAACACAACAAATACCATACCACTCCTATATAAAAAGAAAATGGTGGGAGGGTTTGGTTTACTGCATGCATTCTCAATATAAGTAATATGGCCCCCAAAGCGGGGAGAAAACTGGTGCTTCCAGGGGGGGGGAAATCACCTATTTCAATAGTTTTGTGGCCATACATAAATCAATCCTACCTGACAAAATCTTATTCCTTAGTATTTAATTTCATAGAGGGAAGAGGAGAAGGTCTAAAAAGGCTCCTGAGGGAGCAAAAATAATGAAAAAAGAGGAGTCTCCACTGGATAAGAAGATTTGCTATAAAACTACGGTTATGACAGCATGGTGCAACCACAAGGATAGACAAATAGACCAACAGACTAGAAAGAACCAGAAACAGATACACACATAGATAGCTGGGTTTCTGACAAAGATGGCACTGCAGAGTGGAAAGAATTATCTTTTTTAATAAATGGTGCTAAATCAATTGGCTGTCCATCTGAGAAAGAAAATGAAACCCGACTCATACCTCATGGGAAACACAAAAATCAATTCCAGGTGGAAATGTAAAAAAAAAAAAAAAAAAAAAATACTTGGAAGACAACGTAAGAGAATTATACTGATGATTTGGGGATAGAAAAGGACTTCTTAAATTGAACCCAAAAAGCAATAACTGAAAAGGAAAGACTGATAAGTAGAAGTACATGAAAATTAAAAACTCCTGTTCATCAAAAAATACCAACAGAGAAAGGGTAAGCTAGAGAGTAGACAATACTTATTACACATACTCAAAACAGAGCTCAAATCTAAAATGCCCTACAATTAGAAAAAAACAACAAAAAGTCAAATAACCAGCCCCCGCCCACACACACCACCACCACCACCACCACCAAATAGGCAAAATACTTACACAGGCACACTGCATGAAATGGGCTATTCATATGGTCAGTAAGCATATGAAAAGGGGCTCAATACCATTAGTCATTGGAGAAATGCAAATGAGAACACAATCAAGTACTGCTCATCTCCAGCAAAATGGCTAACCTTAAGAAGACCTGAACCAGGGGAGCCTGGGCTGCTCAGTTGGCTAAGCATCTGCCTTGGGTCATGATCCCAGAGTCCTGGGATGGAGCCCCACATCAGGCTCTCTGCTCAGCAGGGAGCCTGCTTCTCTCCTTCCTTCTGGCTCATGCTCTACCTGTCTCTCTCAAATAAATAGAACATTAAAAAAAAGAAGAAGAAGAAGACCTGGACGAATATTAGTGGGGCTGTGAAGCACTCTGAACTTATATTCTCTACCAGTGGGAGTTTAAATTCATAGGACTACTTTGGAAAACCGTGTAACAGTGTCTAAAGGAACACAGATATATCCTTTGAACACTATCTACTTCTAGATATAAGTCCAAGGGAAATACCTGCACATATACAGGAGAGACAAGGCTACTTCCTGGCCATTATCTACAGCCCCAAACTGGAAACAATGTAAATGTCCACCAACAGAATGGATAAATAATAGTCTTAAATGAAATACAGTTGACCCCTGAACATCAGTCTGACCTGCAGCAGTCTACTTATAACCAGATTTTCCCCCTATATTATATGTGTATTTTCTTTTCCTTATGCTTTTATTAATAACATTTTCTTTTCCCTAGCTTACTTCATTGTAAGAATATAGTATATGATAAACGATATAAAATATGTATTAACCGACTATCTTATTGCTAAGGCTGCCAGTCAACAGTAAGATTATTAGCAGTGAAGTTTTGGGGGAGTTAAAATTATACATGAATTTTCAACTGCACAGAGGGTCAGGTCCCCTAGCCCTGTACTGTTCAAGAGTCAACTGCAGCCATGAATAAATTTACAGTAATATTCACAGCAATGAAAAGGAACCGTCTAATAACAGAATAAATCTTAAAAGGACTGCTCAAAGAGGATTTGTGATAATTCACTGAGCTGTTTATTTTTGTACACTCTTCTGTAGGTGTGTTTTACAATATAGAAGGTACAAAAAATGAAATTACACTGAGAAGAAAGTTGTGACCTTGAAATATACACTAGAAAAATACTTTCTTAATTTCATAAATAGAAACAAAACTCTCTTAAAATACATATAAACAACAAGCAAAATAAAATTAGGTTACATACGGTCTGTGAAAGGAGAGACAAATAATGTCCAATAAGTTTTAAGAAAGGATATGAGACAGAAGGGAAAAAGGAGAGAGGGGAAGTCCCACTGCTCCGTGAGCTCATCTATCACTTTCTTCCCAGGCCAGCCGGCTGGCAGAGTCTCCTCCCCCAACACGTGGAGATGCAGAGCAGTGCCCACAGAGACTGCTGCACACAGCAACAGCAGAGATAAACAGAGAAGAAGAAACATACAGGCGACATGTACACATGCATGCCGCACAAACCGACAGAGGAAGAGAGGGGCACTTACATGGAATAAACAGCTACATTCCCATCTGGCCATCTTCTGTAATGCTGTCACTGAAACTCTCAAAATGTTACAAAGCTAGTGAGCAGTGGGGGCATCACCTCCTGATACAAGCTAGATGAAATAAGCCATGAGCTGGATTTGGCCACTCACAATCTAGCAAATAAGTCTTCTGATACTTGGGTCTGTGAATTCATTGAACTCAACTCTTTCAGCAATTTTATCTTCTATCCTAATCTAGTATCAATCCAAATTCTATGATTAAACCCTGTATCATATTGCTTCCTATAACTGTACCCATACCATAAATGCAAGTTCAAGCACAGCACACTCTGAATACCTACCTCCTACCTCTGGAGCCTAACTCCCTGGAGGCCATCGATGCTAACAAACTGTCAGCGTCAGTGGGACCTCCAATCTGTTGACCCAGCCACCATTTCACTACCTATTACTGTCTTCCCCAACACTTTCACTGACTCCCTGCTTGTTTATACTCCACAGTACACTGCCATAGCTTTTCCTCAGTACACCATCCACTTTCTTGACCCTCTCCTTTACCACTGTTCTCCTCCTGGCTCACTGGCTGCACTTTCTTCACCACCTGATTCTTCCTCATCTTTCTGTCTTCTAAAATTTAAGAGTGTCCTGGGCTTGGTCTTCAGACCTCTTTTCTTCTCAATGTGTACTTACTCCCTAGAAAATATCCTATCAGATCCCATGACTTTAAATACCATCTTTATGCTGAAAGCTCATAGATTTAAAGCTCACATCATGCCATTGAAATTGATGCCTACATCTGTCTAGTCAACATCTCTTCTTAGATATGGAAGAGGAACCTCAAAGTAAACACATAAAACCAAAACCTTTAACTTCTTCCTAAAACCAACTCTTCCTCCAGGCTTCTCCATCTCAGGAGGTGATATGTCTCTTCTTCCCATTGTTTGGGCCATGAAACCTTGTGATCATCTTCAACCTGTCACATTTTATTTCATACTCTACATCCAAATCATCACCAAATCATTTAGCTCTTCAAACTATAATGGCTCACTTCTCAACACTTCCACTACTCCCATAATCATCTCCTGTTTGGACTACATTTTAATATTCTCACAACTAGTCTTAAGTGTTGTCACCCTTGTTGTCCCTCAATTTATTTCCCAACCATCAGTTTTCTTCCTAAAATGTAAATGAGTTTGTGTAACTGCTCAAAACCCTCCAGTAGTTTCCAGAGTCCCAACCACCAAACATCCTAAAAAAACCCATCTTCATCCTCTAGTTCTACCCCTCACTGCTCTCAATTCAGCTCCTCCTGCCTTCTCCCAGCTTGCTCCATTCAAGGCAGACTGGTCTTCTTACTGCTCCTGGAAAATATCAAGTATGCTCCCACCCCAGGGGGACTTGGCCCAGGTCCTTTCCTCTCCGTGGAACGCTCTTCCTCCCAATAGCAGTGACTTGCTTGAGTTCCAGGTCGCCGCTCAAACGTCACTATTGGGAAAAGCCTTCTCTGGCTGCATTATCAACCATTAATCTCTCTCTCTTACCCAACTGTATTACACTTAATAATACTTTTTTGCATGTTATTTATTTGTTTATTGCCTGTCTCCGCCAATTAGAATATAAGCTCCTTAATGCAAGAACTGGGTTTTAATCACTGCTGCATTCTCAGAGCCTAGATCTGGGACCACTGCACACAGTAGACACTCAACAAATATGTGTTAAATAACTGAGTGGTTTTCATAATTTCTTAAAGTAAACATGTTTCACAGATAAAATTTTACATTATTATAAACTGTAAGTTTTTATAGTGCCAGTAGGAAGCGATCTTTATTTATAAGCCATTTTTAAGTAGTTTTCTGTGTTTTTATGAAACGAATCTGAAAATTAACAAGATTTGAGGTATTTAGGATCTTCCTGTTACTAAAAAGTTTTTCAACCTCAGCATGATGGATACTTTGGGCTGAATCACTCTCTGCTGGAGAGACTACCCTATCCTTCTAGATTATTTAGCGGCATCCCTGGCCTCTACCCACTAAGATGCCTGAAGCATTCCCCGGATCTGTGACAACCAAAAAATGTCTCCCGACGTGACCAATGTCCTCTGGGGGATTAGGAGACAAAATCTCCCTCTTCCCCCCACTGCACTGCTGGAAGGGATCTAGTTTTCCTTATTTTTCAAAAATAAAAATAGGTTGTATCACAGCTGAGGTATCTAAAGCATACAGATTTGAATTTTCAAAATGGCTTCAAAACCAACATCACATGCTGAAACTAGAGTCCTGTGGCAATTACTCTTCCAGAAAATAAAATCCTATTATATCTGTATGGTTATCAGCACTTTTGGGCATAAGCCTTAAGTTTGATCATAATATCCCAGAGAAGTTACAGGACTGTTCTGTATATCCCTCTCTCACATCCAGCCCCCAAGTAAAATGTCCTTTTTCAGTTTTGTTAAATTCTAATGAAAATTAATATCTAAATGAGAAAAATTCATTATTCACACCTAACTAGTGGCTATCATTGAGGGTTCAGGATGACACGCTAAATTCTGATACAGATACAATTGCAGTTTTCTTAGGGAGCAAACTGCACTGGAACCTGACAGCCAGTTTCACGGTGGAGACTAAAATATTTTAGAAAAACCATTTTGTCTGCCTTCCCATATTTTAGTAGTTAAAAACTCTAGAAAAATTGACACAATAAAAGAGAAAAAGATACCATATTTTCTTGCTACATTTACCATTTAACATATGATGTTTGGTCAAAGACGAGTGAGAAGGGCACCTGAGTGGCTTAGTTGGTTAAGTGTCTGACTCTTGAACTCGGCTCAGATCATGATCTCGGGGTTGTGAGATCGAGCCCCGTGTACGGAGCCTGCTTGAGATTCTCTCTCTCCCTCTGCCCCTCCCCAGCCCCACACACTCTTTCTCTCTAAAATAAATAAATCTTAAAAAAAAAAAAAGATGAGTTTGACAATAAAATTGCTGCAGGGCTGTAACCATTTAAACTCAAAGTGATGACACCATTCTCAGAGAGAAATAAAAACTGCTAAGTCTTCTATGCTAAATGCTGTAATATTTGTAAATAATTAGCTTTATGAACAAATTTAACAAAGACATATTCAGTAGACCTGATACTGCACAGCAAGGTCAAGATTTCTTATAAGGATTCCATGTTCTATGCATCACTAAAAGCACAGAGATATACTGACACATTCAAATGACAACTGTTAGAATAATAGGGTATTCTTTGGGAGTTTTTTTGAACTCAGGACTCTGAGATGGAGACCTGAGCTGAAATCAAGAGTCAGGACACTGAACAAATTCAGCCACCCAGGCACCCCAGTAATAGGGTATTCTTAAGCTGTTTTTCTTTCCCCATAAATATAAACTAATTATATATCTGACACTATTACTTTCTTTTTTTTTTAATTTTTTAAAAAAGATTTTTATTTATTTATTTGTCAGAAAGAATGAGCACAGGCAGACAGAGTGGCAGGCAGAGGCAGAGAGAGAAGCAGGCTCCCTGCCGAGCAAGGAGCCCGACGTGGGACTCGATCCCAGGATGCTGGGATCATGACCTGAGCCGAAGGCAGCTGCTTAACCAACTGAGCCACCCAGGCATCCCCTGACACTATTACTTTCAAACAAAAACAAACAAAAAAAAATAACAAAACTACCAAGTGATGATATCTCCACAACCATTTCAGGATGCATCCACAGACATGCCAAATTACCATCATATTAGGCGCCTGGGTGGCTCAGTGGGTTGAGCCGATGCCTTCGGCTTGGGTCATGGTCTCAGGGTCCTGGGATCAAGCCCCACATCAGGCTCTCTGCTCAGCAGGGAGTCTGCTTCCCCCTCTCTCTCTCTGCCTGCCTCTCTGCCTACTTGTGAGCTATCTGTCAAATTAATTAATTAATTAATTAATTAATTAAATATTTTTTAAAAATTACCATCATATTGGCATTAAAAATAATTTACATTTCATTTTTTCTTAATTTCACACTGTTCTTGCCTATTCTCAACTATTTTTCCCCAAATCCAAAAAGTTAAATAAATATTTCAGTAATTTTTATCCATTCTAAAGTGACCATGATAAATAAATGAATGATTTGATAGATATCAAAAAGCAAAGGTTATTGAATAAAGTTGAAAATACTGTTTAAAGAGCAATAAATAATGGAAGTACTCAGGACACTTTAAGATTGATTACATAGAAGGATAATATTTACCAACATTCGAAGCTACCTGCAATCAAATCTTCTGGCTATTTCTATTCTTTGTTAGCCAACTAATTCTGTGGCACTGTTATATCTGACATCAAATCCTTAGCAACACTATTGGAATGAGCTAACTGGAATAATAATAATGTATCTTCCTAGCTGAAGAGTTCACCAGACTGTTAAACATTATTTTCCTCTTCTGAATATTGGCAGCATGTACCTTTTGAAATTCTCTCCTTTCCTTCCCCCTTCTGTCACTCTCCCCATAGCCTTAAATGTAGTTAATATATTAGTTTTGGGCCTTCACAAAAAAAATAGGTATAAAAGAATCAATTACAAATTATCTGAATTCACTTCATCTAAAAACAATTTAAAACATGTCACTTTAGAACTAATGTGGTAAGACACAAATGGTTAGCTACAAAATCTCTACACTACCAGCTACGAAATATTTATTTCAAAAAGAAAACAACCTCAGATTTTCTCACCTAGAGAGAGTATTGTCTACAATATGAGATTGCCAGCAGGTACCTATTTTTAAAAATATTTAAACCACTATAATGCCTTTATAAGGTCTATTTTGACAATCCTCATATTAGACAAGCTACTAAAAATGGGTTGGCTCAGTGAAAAATGAAAACAGCAAAGTATAAATTCACAAATCAGGAGATTCAATGAGCTTTCTCTGAAGAATAAATTTTTGTGACACTTCAGCATTTTTTAAACCTGTATTTTTTTAATTAACAATGCGACAATATTGTTTAAAAAAAAATCACTCCAGGGAAAAATACAAAAAGTACAATAGCATCTTGGTACTATGAAAAGGACACTGACTTAGGAACAGACAGAAATGGGCCAAATCACACCTCTGCCAAGTGGTAATTCTTGGACTAACAAGTTTTGGATCTCTCTGACTCTTAGTCACCTTCTCTGTACAAATGGGAGCCATACCACTTATCCTCTCAGAGATATTTTAAACGAGTTGGCATTTTCCACTAATCAAATGCTTATAGATCCAGAATAACAGAACGTAAAATTCATGAAAAATATGACTAATGATATATTCATGACTCCATGAATAATAAATTTTTAAAAGTATACTAAGTGATACTTCCCTTCATATTTAATTACAAAAGTATAATTTTCTAATATTGCTTTTGTAAGCTAGCATACAATAAAATGAAATACGTTACTGTACTTTAATAATATACCAAATGACTAAGCATTTGCTTATAAATACTTAAAATAACTATGTGGAAAACAGTCAAATGTGGACCTTGGTCAAAGAAAATTTTCTTTAATATCCATTTATTTTATTCATTTTTAAAATGCCAAATCATTGCCAATCTACAGGTCTTAAAATCTTTAAAATGATTTCATCCTAGTAACTACTTAAAATAAGACATTTGTTTCAAGAGGAGTTTTAAAGAATAAAATTTAATACTATATTGGCATGATAAATACAAATGATGGTCAAACTAATTCAACATCTAACATTTGAAAAACTTACCCAAATATCTCAAAGCTTATGATCTTTACTGATTTTGAATTCCATGACTCTAACTTACAATGCTTACATTAGCCCTATTTATTTAGAAAGATACCTATTACTTAAGTTTCTGCAGTTTTTCCATTTATGTATTTTTGTTTTAATACTGAGATTTTTTTTAAAGATTTTATTTATTTATTTGATAGAGAGACCACAAGTAGGCAGAGAGGCAGGCAGAGAGTAAGAGGGAAACAGGCTCCCCGCTGAGCAGAGACCCTGATGGGGGCGCTCAATCCCAGGACCCTGAGATCACGACGTGAGCGGAAGGCTTTAACTCACTGAGCCACCCAGGCGCCCCTAATACTGAGAATTTTGAAATTAGTGACTGTTGACAAAGAAGATGGTATTTATGTATTATTGATTTTAGGTTTGTAGGCCTTCTTTAGTATAAAACTTAGAACATATATCAATAGTTACAGCTTAAAAATATATCCTTATTTTGGGTGTTGATTCCTAATGAATAAATTCTTTATCTCCTATACCTCTTACTACCTTTTTCCCTCATTAAAGGATACTTGAAATATTTCCTCAAAACCTCATATAGTAAAAACATAAATCCTTGGAAGTTTGTGATAGGTGGGTATTTTAAAAGAATAAGAAGAAATTTCAGAAGTATTAAGTTACTCTAAAAAAACAATGGGGCAACTGCAAATCGGTTAAAACAATTCAGACCAGAAAGACCTCCCCCAACAAGAGGAAGCGAAGAGAAGAAAAATGGAAGAAAATCAGGGTCCCAAAGCCCTTCACTTCCAAAGTTTGTAAACAGCTTGCTTTTTCTCTCTCAACTCTCTTTTCCTTGAGCTTAACCAAAACATACCAGTTTTCTACTGAATACAGGCTGACTGCCATTACAACAAAGCTTAAATGGCAATCCATTTCTTCTTTTGTTTAATGAAAAGACACTCTTACCTTAAAAACAAACAAACAAACAAAAGAAACAAAAACTCGGAGGAAGAGTTGTTAACACTTTCTTTTCCCACCCAGAGAGCAGGCTCTCCGCCTTAGAATTTGGCTAGAAAAGATACTATGCTGCCATCTACCAACCTGAGAGGGTATAAGAAGAACACAGAGTAAAGCTCTCACATCCTTTGACGGGCAGAACACAGGGTCAAAGTCCACGGCATCCCTTAATTGTGCTAATATTGCCACAAGAAAGATGCACAGTAATCATTAATACAATCTCCAAAGATAATTAGGGACATCTGGTGATCTTTAGTTCATACCCCGAATAACTGAAAGGGTAACAATGTGAATTAACATGTCTCTGACACTATCTGGCCAGCTTTCCACACAAAGGGAAGAGCTGGTTACGGTTTTGTTTGTTTGTTTTACAGAAAAATAAAAAAGACACAGGCAAAAACTTAGAAAAAAATTGATGGGGCAAGGCTGTTCAAAGACTATTTCACTACAAAATATATTTTTTTAATGTCAATGGTAATAATGGTGACTTCTGTACTGAAATTACTTGTAATATTTTTCTACCTTATCAGAAAAAAATACAATAAATGTCATCATTAAGAGAACTAATACAGTAAGAACAAGGTTCTATTATTTCACCTGAGAAATATTTACTACACAGTATATTAGTACTTTAGAACAGATTTGACCTTAAAAGCAATTATTTCAATTATTGCCTCTGGCCTTTAGTTCTAGTCTTCTCCAACAGTGACTTCCGTCATCTCCTTATCTGGTTAATCTCCACCGTACTAAAAGTGTACCCCAAGCCTCATTCCCTATAGCACAACAGTTCTCAAATCCTATGGCTAGAGCTCACTTTCCACACAACTCCACAGGATACCTTTTACATAGACTATGACATGATGTTGCCTCCTGGAGTTGCACAATTAAGCAACATGGATTAGAATCACTTGGGAAGTGGGGCATCTAGGTGGCTCAGTCAGTTAAGCATCAGACTTTTAGTTTCAACTCAGGTCCTGATCTCATGGCTCCTCAGATGGAACCCAGAATGGAGCCTGAGCTCAGCAGAAGTCTGCTTGGATATTCTCTCCCTCTACCCCTTCTCCTGGTGTGCTCTCTATCTCTCTTTCAAATAAGTAAATCTTTAAAAAAAAAAAAAAAGAATCTCTTGGGAAAAAATTTTTAAACAAAATGCTACTGCCAACATCATCTGTGAGGGAAACAGTTTTATGAGACTCATCTCAATAAGAACACTACAAAAAGCCACATAAAACACAATTAATTAATAAATAAACAACTGACTGAAGACACTGGGAAGTAGCCAAACCAGCCAAGGCTTACAGGGCCAAGATCCAAGGGTACAGAACCACACTAAGGTGAGTCCTACATTCTGCACTGCTTTTTATCATAAGGGACTTGCCAATTCATACCCAGTATGAAAGGTCAAGCACAAGCAGAGGCTCGGAGCTGTCTATAATCTCACAGAACTGGGAAAAGAACAAGGAAAATGCATGGTCCACGTTAAACACCTAAATTGTTCAGTTGAGCCTCATGAAGGGTTACATCATAAGAGAGAAGGAAAACTGAAAGTAGTCCTTCACCAAGACAAAGCCCTATAATCATAAATTGTTAGAAAACTTCAATAAATGTAATAAATGTCATGTTCAAAGGAACTGCTGTATTAAGACCAATGTTCTGTTATGTAACCTTAGAAATATTTGTCATATAAACCCTCAGTTGGATCAAGATGAGCCTTCTCTTTATTGCCTATCCAAAAAGAGGAGTAAATCATATCTTGGAAAAAAAAAAAAGCTCTTCTGCAGTTTGTCATATAAAATGCTTGGTATCCAACAAAACCTATCACACATGTCAGAAGAAAGGACTGAATATCTGGAAATTAAGACAGAAAAAAAAGCTAACAGAAACAGACCCATAAGTAGATCTCAATACTGAAACTGACAAAGACATTAAAATAACTTTAACTAAAATGTTCAAAAGTACAGATGACAAATGGAGAATTTCACTAAAGGAGTGATCTATGAAAAAGTTATCAATGAAAATTTTGAAAGTGAAAAAATAAAACTGATTTAATAACTCAGTAAAAGGGTTTGACAGATTAGACAGAGCAGAAAAGCTGATCAGTAAACCAGAATAAAGGTCAATAGAAAATGCCCACTCTGAAGAAAAAAAAAAAAAAAGAAAATACAGAAAAGATGGAAAGGTATGCAGTACAGTGAGATCTCACGTACATAAAATCAGAATATCAGAAATGCAAAAGAAAAATTTGGCAGAAGCAGTATTTGAAGTAACATAGGCAAAGATATGTTTGTAACTTAAGGATGTTATCAAGCCAGAGATTCAAGAAATTATATAAACTCTCTCATAGAAGAAAAATGCAAAGAAGACAATGAAGCACATCATAGAATAACTGCTAAAATACTAAGACCAAAAAAAAAAAAAAAGAAAGAAAGAAAAAAAAGGAGATTTCAGTCCAAGGTGGTGACATACAAGCTCCTGAATTCAACTCTTTTCATGGACACACTGAATCTACTGCTACATATGAAACAATTCTCTTTGAAAGAAATCCAGAAACTAGATGAGCAATTCCTACACATCACAACTATAGAAAATCATCAAATCACAAAGGAAGAGAGCAAGAGAAGAACAAAAAATTGTAAAATGGCTAGAAAACAATTAACAAAATACCACTATTAAGTGCATGCCTATCAATAATTACTTTAAATGTAAATGGACTAAATTCTCCAATCAAAAACAAAGAATGGCTGAATGGATTAAAAAAAACCCTCAACAATATGGTGCCTATGAGAGATTCACTTTGGCTTTAAGGACACACAGACTGCAAATAAAAGATGGAAACAGATATTCCATGTAAATGGAAACCAAAAGCAATCAGAAGCAGCTATGTACTTTTATATTAAACAAAATAGACTAAAGTCAAAGACTGCAATAAAAGACAAGGAATGTCAACATAATGATAAAGGGATTGGTCCAATAAGAGGATATAATATTCATAAATGCATATATTTATGAACAGAGGGCCACCTAAATACATAAAGCAAATATTAACATACCTGAAGGGAGAAATAGAGAGCAAAACAATAATGGCAGGAGCTTCAATACTTGAGTTGCAACAATGGGTAGATCATCTAAATAGATAAATTAACAAGGGAACATTGGATTTAAACTACACATTCGATCAGACAGACATTTATAGACCCTCTCATACAACAGCAGGAGAATACACACTTCTCAAACATACAAAAAGAAAACACTCTCCAGGAGAGACCGTATGTTTAGGCCACAAAAAAAAATCTTAATAAATTTAAGATGACTGAAATTGTATCAAACATCTTTTCTAAGAATGGTAGGAAACTAGAAATCAATTATAAGAAAAAACTGGAAAATTCAAAATTCACAAATATGTGAAGATTAAAACAACATATTACTGAACAACAAATGGGTCAGAGAAGAAATCAAAACAGAAATCAAAAAATATCTTGAGGCAAATGAAAGTAGAAACTAAACACTACAACTTAGGAGACGCACCAAAAGCAATTCTGAGAGAGGTTCACAGCAGCAAATGCCTACCTGAGGAAAAAAGAGAGGTCTCAAAGTACCTAACTTTATACCTCAAGGAACTAGGATGGACACACACACACACACAGGATAAACAAGCCAAAAGTTAGTAGAAGGAAAGAAATAACAAAATGTAAGAACAAAAATAAATGACATAGGGCCTAAAAAGACAACAGAAAAGATTAAGGAAACTAAGAGCAGATTCTTTGAAAAGATAAATGAAACAGATAAAATTTTAGCTAGACTCACTTAAAAAAAAAAGAGGACTTGAATAAAATCAGAAATGAAGAGGAGACATTATAACTGACACCCCACAACCATAAACGAAATCACTATAAAAAATTATATACTACCATAGCGACCAATGGAACAACCTAGAAGAAAATGGATAAATTCCTAGAAACATATAACCTACCAGAACTGACTCACGAAGAAACAGAAAATCTGAACAGACCAATAATGAGTAAGGAAATTGAATCAGTAATAAAAAACCACCTAACAAAGAAAAGTCCAGCACCAGATAGCTTCAAACCCTCAAAGAGGAATTAGTATAAATCATTCTCAAACTATTACAAAAATTGAAGGAGGAATCCTTTCAAGATCATTTTACAAGACCTGCATTAAACTGTTATCAAAGTCAGACAACATTAGAAGAAAAGAAAATCACAGGACAAAATCCCTGATGAACAGAGATGTAAAAATCCTCCACAAAACAGCAGTAAACTGAATTCAATAATATGTTTAAAAAAAATCATACATCATGACCAAGTAGGATTTATTCCAGGGATACAAGAATGGTTCAACATCTGCAAAACAACCAATGTGATATACATTAATGAAATGAGGGAAAAAAAGAATCATAATCATCTCAATAGATGCAGAAAAAGCATTCTACAAAATTCAACATCCACTCATGATAAAAAGTTTTAAATTAGGTGAAGAAGGAATATATCTCAACATAATAAAGGCCATATATGACAAGCCCAGAGGAACATCATACTCAATAACAAGAAGTTGAAAGCTTTTCCTGCAGGACCAGGAACAAGACAAGAAAGGCCATTTTCACCACTTTTATTCATCTTAGTACTGCTAGTCAGAGCAATAAGGCAAGAAAAAAAATAGAAGGCATCCAAATTAGAAAAGAAGTAAAACTGTCCTTCTTTGCAGATAACATGATATATATAGAAAACCTAAAGACTCCACCAAAATCTGTTAGAACCAGTGAATTAATTCAGCAAAGTTGCAGGATACTAAATCAATATAAAAATATTAGTTGTGTATCTATACACTAATAACAAACTATCAAAAAGAGATTTAAGAAAACAATCCTATTTACTTTTTAAAATTTTATTTATTTGAGAAAGAGAAAGAGAGACAGAGAGCATGAGCAGGGGGAGGGAGACACGGAGAAGGGAGAAGCAGACTCTCAGCTGCGCAGGGAGCCTGACATAGGGCTCAGTCCCAGGACCCCTGAAATCATGAACTGAGACGAAGGCAGAAGCTTAACCAACTATGCTATCCAGGCACCCCAAAACAATCTCATTTATAATTACAACAAAAAATATCTTAGAATAAATTTAACTATTGAAGGAGAAGATCTATACAGTGATAACTAAGCCACTGATGAAACAAATTGAAGAAAATACTAATAAATGATAAGCTATTCCATGCTCATGGACTGAAAGAATTAAACATGTTTAAAATGTCCATTCTACCCCAGCAACCTACATATTTCAGTGCAATCCCTATCAACATTCCAATGACAATTTCTTCACAGAATACTAAATTTTGTATGGAATAAATACTAAAATTTGTATGGAATAAAAAAAACCCTGAATAACCAATCATGAGAAAGAAGAACAAGGTTGTAGGCAAAACACTTTTTGCTCTCAAACTATATTAAAAATTTTAGTAGGGGCACCTGGGTGGCTCAGTGGGTTAAGCCTCTGCCTTCGACTCAGGTCATGATCTCAGGGTCCTGGGATCGAGCCCCACATCGGGCTCTCTGCTCAGCAGGGAGCCTGCTTCCCTTCCTCTCTCTCTGCCTGCCTCTCTGCCTACTTGTGATCTCTGCCAAATAAATAAAATCTTTAAAAAAAAATTTAGTAATCAAACAGTAAGACATTGATGTAAAAACAGACACATAAATCAGTGGAACAAAACAGAGTCCAGAAATAAACCCATGCATATATGGTCAATTAATTTTGACAAGGGAATCAAGAGTAGTCAATGGGAAAAAGTCTACTCAGTAAATAGTGTTGGGAAAACTGAACAGTCACATGCAAAGAATGAAAACATACTTTTATACAATACAAAACCAGCTTGTACCCACTTTTTGTATTTTCTCCTATATTTTAATCTCTTTTTTTAAAGATCTTATTTATTTGAGAAAGACAGAGAAATAGCAAGAGAGAATACGAGTGGGGAGGAGAGGGAAAAGCAGACTCCCCGCTGATCCCAGGACCTTGGGATCATGACTTGAGATGAAGGCAGACCTTTAACTGACTAAGCCACCCAGGCGCCCCTAATCTCTTAATAAACATTTACTATTCTGCTGGTGTTCTGTCAACATTCAATATGAATGTAAATATATATTTAACAAAACCATATAATATATACTTACATATGTCTAAGGATTCAAATATCATCACCTATAATCAGTTTTCCCATTTAAAAAAACAGTAATTCTTCCTCTAACTGGTAGAATTTTTTCAAAGTTTCTACCTTTCCTTTGGAAAGGGAAATCAGTTTGTAAATTTAAATATGCTAATCCTTCAGAATATAGTACCATTATATTTTTGTGTACTGGAATTTCTTCAGTCTGTCATCAGTCTCCCAGCAACACTACCAAACAGTCTGTAAAATTTTCATAAAAATTAATAGGCCAGGGGCTCCTCAGTGGCTCGTTTGGTTGGGCACCCGACTCTTGGTTTCGGCTCAAGTCATGATGTTGGGGTCCTGAGACTGAGCCCCATATCGGGCTCTGCATTCAGCAGGGAGTCTGTTCCTCCCCTCTTCACTACCCTCCTTACCACCTGCATGCATATGCCTGCTCACTCTCTCTCTCAAATAAATAAATAAATCTTTAAAAAAATTAATAGGCCAAAGGAAAACTGTTTCCTCCTTCTGAGAGCTTTTATAAAAGTCAAACATAACATAAACTGAACATCTATTATATATCAGATACTTTTACATGTGTTACCTCATTTAATCTCTTATTAGTCACCTTTTCCAAAAGAGAACATTGTAATTCAGAATGGTTAAACATGGTGTCAAAGATTATACCTATAATAACAAAAGCCAGGCTTTGATCCTTGGTGTGTCTGTTTACAAAGCCAAGATCATTCTACTATCAGGGTTGGCAAACTCAATAAAAACAGCCAGAGAGTTAATATTTTAGGTTTTTCAGACCATATGATCCTGTCACAGCTACTTAACTGTGCTGTTGTAGTCCAAAAGCAACTATAGACAATATGGAAACAAAAGTAGCTGTGTTTCAGTAAAACTTTATTAATAAAAACATGTAGAGAGTCAAATTGTCAATCCCTCCACTATACTACAATGCATCTCCTCCTAGAGAACCTCTATTAAGTTTTTATTAACATTACCAAATTGTATCTCTCTCTCCTTAAAAAATCATGACTTTCATCCTACTGGGCAATTTTATTTTAATGCTTTTCTTATTAGGCTCCATTATTTGAAACAGGTTACTCTTGGAGGAATACGTTTAGTCTTTTACATATTCTAACTATAATCTCAATTATATCAGAAATTAATCTATAAATAAGATGAAACACTTCTAAAACTATACTACTTGTATGCACTAGCTTCTCAGTGTGAAAATGTCAAATATCTGTATTTAAAGTTCTCCCTTTGAACTTTTTTCAGTTATTAGTATCTAATTTTAATTGCTCAATCTATATTTAATAAGCATAATCACCACAAGGCCCCAGTAATATACACAGCCAAGCAACAAGAGCAAATATCTTTTAATTAGATAAAATGATCATAGATGGAGCACCTGGAAGGTACAGTCAGTTAAGCATCCGACTCTTAGTTTCAGTTCAGGCCATGATCTCCGGGTTGTGAGATAAAGCCTTGCATCAGGCTCTGTGTTCAGCAAGGCATCTGCTTGGGACTCTCTCACTCTCTCTCTCTGCCCCTCCCCCACACATATTCCCTATCTCTCTAAAATATATAAATAAATCTTTTTTTTTTTTAATGATCATATATACAAAAGTGACCTAAACACACAGAACTCAAAGACCTTATTTTTTGGAAAGGCCCTTCACTCCCTTATTCCAAAATTTAATTATATGTGCCACCACTGAGATTGTTATTTTTAAGATTTAAACGGTATAAAACTATATAAATAGGAAAGAAACATTCCCCTTCTCCATCAAGGATTCTGGTCTTCCTTCCCTCGCTCCCACCCTACCTTCCTTCCTCACACACACTTGCGCACCCTTGTGCATGCTGGCTTTCTGTTCGTCTGTCTGCCTTTCTCTGACTTACACACACACACACACACACACACACACACACACAGTGTATTTCAAAAACACAATCCAAGTCCAAATAATACACAAGATCAGGCTGAATAACAAATGCACACAAAACACAGAAGATTCAAAAACACATGAGCAGATTCAAATCCCAGCTCTACCACTAAAACCAGTCGAATAATTACTTACTAGCTTTGTGCCTTCAGTGAGTACCTACTGAATCTCTATCAATCTGTTTGCTCATCTATAAAAATGGAGGAAAAGCATACCCCACCTCACGTGGTTGTTGCGGGCATTAAAGTGAATGGAAGTGGCAAGCCTACAGGTTGGTGTTGATACGTACGTAGTCAAGTACTTAAAACTTGCTGCTGCTCTTACTCCCATCACCACCTCCAACATGACCAATCTGGGACAAGCCTTACTAAGATCTGTTGTTATTCCTGTACAAAATGGGAAGAGCACTATTTCCAATGGTATATATAACAACAACTTTTTAAAGGATCTTGCAAATTCTTCTTTTCGTTATTATTAAAAGTCAGAGGGGAAAAGTCTTTTTTTCTCAAAAATTTAACATTCCTTTGAGTGCCTTTAAAAAATTAAAGTCTGTCTTTATTCCTGAAAGGAAACAAGAAATTAATATTTTTCACTTACTCTCTCATTGTTGTAGGTATTTTTAAACCCAAACATATATACTGAAAGATCTAATATGTTGCTTTTTCAAGAAAGTCACTCAACCCTAATAAATAATCATAAATGGACCTGCCTACTTTCTCAATCCCACTATATTTTAAAATTCACCAAGTTTGGAGTTCACTTTTGTTGCTTTTTGTTTTCAATCTTCTGCACTTAACAGAGCCCCACGTTAATAACTGTATGCTACAGTTGTTCTAACATTAGTGGATATAAACATTTCTTACCAAGTTACGCTTTTTTACTGGAAGAAAGTAATAATAGTGGCAGAAAGAAAACATCAGAGCGTAGGAAGTAAGAAGTTCCGTGTAGAAACACAACTGCAGAAAAAGCCAATGATTATCTTCACCAACACAATTGTTAATCCTGAAGAAAAAAGGAAAACAGAAATAGTATTTTAAACTTTAATAAGATGTTCACCTCAGGACCGGTAAAAACTGAAAATAAACACAAACAACTTCATATAGGCTCGACTCTATGGAGATAAGCTTATGCCACTGAAACCTACAAGCAAACACAGCAACAGACAGACTCTCAATACGCCACCTCGCATTTGCAAAGCACTCTCTACTTTACAAAGGAAGTCCATGGATACGGCTGCCTTCAACTCACAACCACCCGGTGTGGCAGGAAGAGCAGATGGCAGTCTCCACGTTTCATTGGTATGGAAACAGGAACAAAAGAGTGAAGACACTTGCCAGAGGAAGCGAAAGTAGCCAAGAGAACAAGAACCTTCTTCTGTATATTGCTCTCCCATTACAGCATCCCAGCTGCGGAGAACAATTTGAATGATTCGAAGTAAGAGGACTGAAACCTGCCACTCTGACCTTCCTGCTAAGCACTCCTAGTTCTTCTTTTCGATTCTGCCCCTCGTCGCTAAAAATAAATGTACATACCCACAAGTATTTACAAATTCTTAGAGCTACACTTTCCACCATGACAACAGTGAATCACAGCTAGGAAAAATAATTAATGTGATAATCCTAAAATTTTCAAGCCTAATGCAGGCTGAAAATCTCACCGTTCGAAATTTTCAGAATATTTTACAATTCCCACAAGAAACCCTAGTTCAAAACAATAACTTACCTTGTTCAAATGTTTTCATTTCATTATAGCACTTTACTGCCATTGTTTGGGGGGAGAGATATAACTGGTTCATTGCTAACAAAAGTTATTTCAAAAGTGTATCATCAAACTATTTTTTTTTAACTCAGATATAGAACTAAGTGCAAAACCCAAAGAGGCATTTCCTAAACTTAAGAGCTCATGCTTTGTAAACCATGAAAGTTCCTGTGTTTTGCGACTTGCAAGGGGGGGTCTTCACAGAAGTGTGTTCATGTGTGCCCTCAAGCATACTCTCCAACTGCTGTGGCTTCAGGGACTTCTTGTCCCATCCTCCTTGACCCCACCTGCTTTAAGGATGGCATTCTTAACCAGAGCTTTGAGAAACATGAAGATACTCCATCTATATGTAAGAGTTCTCTTGGCAGCAAACTACTCGGGGGGCCAGAAAGAGAGAAAAGCTCCAGGTGATCTGAGAACTGACCCTCAAATCTAAAGCTGTCAGGCAGTAAAGAAATGCAGTTTCTGAAAGTATAAAAAATTTTCCCTGCTTTCACTTCACACTGTCCATTTCCCTCGCCCTCTGACTACCTCGGCAGTGCCCTATTAAGGAATTCAATCACCAAAGGCCCTCGGATCTACTAAAGGCCTCTGATCTACCCTCCTTCCCTACCTCCAACTCCTTCTACTTCCACTTTTCTTCCCACAAGTACTCTGAGAAGTTGAAAACCATGGAACGGGCGGACAAACAGAGAGCTCACCCGAATCGTAGAATTTAGATTAACAGCACATTTTTCTGTCACCAAGCTAAGCTCTATTCCTTAAAAATAAAGAAAGGATGTAGCTAATCTCTACAGGACCAAAACATCTCCTGGTTGATTATTTTTTAAGCTTAAACTCTAGCATTCTTTTAAAAGGAAGTATCAATATCCAACCATAACATGAACATTTATTACATTCTTAGTTAATCAGAAACATTACTCTAAAAAGGGTTACACAACTGAGTTTTTCAGTGTGGTTACTACTTGCCTAATAATACATGTTTTACCTAGCCTTTTGTTTTTTAATGTATTATTATTGTAATTGTAAACAGATCACTGAGGTTTAGGAAATCACTTGAGAATTTGTTTAAATTAAAGGCACATTTCTTAAACATCAACTATATATTATACACTATACTATCCCACTGATGGACTTAGACAATTTGAAACTTCTTTTATATAGTAACAAAGTGCTTTTATCTAAAATGCTTTTATTTTTCCTAATCTCAGGAAATTGCCTTCTGTTTAAATAATCAGTTTACGGTAAAAATCAAATTTTCATGAAAAGCTTGCAAATATTAACATGCTAGCAGAGTGAAGTCATCAAAAATATGGGAAACTCTAAATTGGTCAGCATCATCTGGCAAAGCTAAACTCCATCAAGGAGTCAACTATAGATAAATGCAGTGATAAATTTAAGAAGCCCATTGTGCGGTTAACTTTGTATATGTGCCTGTATGTGTGTACAAACGTAAATATATATGTATTTAGATATATTTACAAAGTGCTACACTGTACTAGTTTAAATATTTATACAGAGATCCCATGCTAGGAAAACAGAATTAAATACAATATCTTGTTCACAGATTTTTGTGACAGCTTTGAAATGAGATACAATGCAGAATTCTCACAGCATTTGTTTTCAACATTCTTTTTCTCAACCGAACTGTTTTTAAAAAATATTACAAGAGAGCCCCCTATCGACCAAAAATGTTGGCAGTTCAGTGGAATCAGCTAACTACCACGGACATACATCCAGCTCCCAAGTAACCTTAACACCTGTGTCCAATACACAATACTGAAAAAAGCTTACAGGGGTAGAGATGAGGTTATTAGGGTATCTGAGATATGTTATTCTTTAATTAAACAACTGGAAAGGGAAATACAAATCATACAATGTATATGGTTTATTACAATTAGAGAGGTATTATTTGCTTTTTATGTGTCAGATACTCACTACAATGGTTTACATACATTGCCTCACTGCATACAACCATCTTAGGTCTCTTGTACACGTGGGTGCATCTGAATGTCAGTTTTCTGCTCCAATACCTCTTTGTTAGAAAAGACAGGATCTCTGTGCAAAAATGACCTTGGCAGTTGATAGAACCTGATAGAATAAAGCTATCCTTACTGAAGGACTTTTTTTTAAACTAAATGACTTTAACATAACTTTCATTTAAATCTGCTATGTACTAAGATTTCTTTCTTACTATTTCTTTTTCTAAAAGTAAATCATAGATTTCTTACCATGGACAGTGATGATCCATTCTCCTAACACAGTGGCCGCAGCGGCTACAGTGATGGGAACGCTTTGGTCTCATCAAATTACATTTGTTACATAATTCCCAGAACTCCCGTTCTAGAGAAGGAAATTAAAATCCATTTAATAAAGGCAAATCAGTAATGTTGAAATTTAGCAACAACAGTTTAGATTTTTATAGGAAGTCTTCGATATATGTGTCCAAGAGATTTTTCTTCTTCTACATCTTCACTGTAGAAGAGTTTGCCATAAATATTGCTTCTCTATTCTATGCATGTCTTACTCTATACATTCCTAATTTTAAACACTATAATAATTAAGACACCATTAATGTCAAACTAAGGGATAGAAAGTAATGTATTTGGGTTATGGACGTAATTGCTATAAGTAAAATTTAATGACAAAACCCAAAAGTACAACCAAATTATTATATTAAAATAGAATTTTATGTAAACAAATTAATTTCTCAAAATTTTACTAGACTCTAAAGAAGAAATAATACTGAATCATAGTTTCACTGACTAAGAAGTCAAGATCAATCCTATGAGACAACTGCGTGGCTCAGTCAGTTGCGCGTCTGCCTTCGGCTCAGGTCATGGTCTCAGGGTTCCAGGATCAAGCCCTGCACTGGCTCCCTGCTCAGCAGGGAATCTGCTTCTCTCTCTCTCTCTCTTTCTCTCTCTCTCTCTGTCTCTCTCTCTCTCTCTCGTTCATTTGCTCAAATAAATGAATAAAAGCTTTAAAAAAAAAATCAATCCTATAGCATTCCCACCCCCTAACCATTTTATATTTTTAATATCAGTGAATTCATTCGGGAGTGTTTATGGGAGAGGGTTGGGAAAGGGTTTCAGATGGGTTTAGGAGGTATTAGAATGATTTCAGAAGAAGATTACAAAAAAATTATTATTTAATGGAAATAAGGGAGTTCTTTACCAAACTCTTTCTTACCACCAAGGAGCAATTTCTTTTACCTTGTAACTAAAGAGCACACATTTAAGTTTTGTGCTAAAAACATTAAGTTTATAGAAATAAAAAGTCATTTATTTCCATTATAAACCTTTCTAATCAGATCTATAAGAATTATATGAAAGTCATCTACCAAGATAACTGCTTTATTATACAGAATGTATCTTTGTATATTTGTTGAAATGGAACTTTACTTTTACAAAATTCTTAACCTTCCATCACTTTAAACTACACTCTAACCTTGTTAAAAGCATGGATATAGTAATAGCAACCTAATTCCCATTTTGAGTGAATATTTGTACATGCAAAGTATGATCCTAGCACATAGTAGGTGCTCATTAAATGCTTGCTAAAGTATGAATTTTTAAAAATGAAAGATTCTAAATGTAAGTAAAAGAAGATAATAGTAAATAGTATTCAATTTTCTGAAAGATACCTTATTTTAACTCCATTATTTTAATGACCAGGAGTAAAATCAATATACTGAAATTTCATAGAGTGAAAGTGTTAAGAAAACATTCTGCATAGAAGAAATCAATAATAATGATAATAACAATAATATCAAATTAATTGTTCCAATAATATTAAAGTTGAGAAATTAACTTTTGCATTTAAAATTTCATTTTTTAAATTATTTATTTAAATTCAATTTCATTAACATATATTATATTATTAGTTTCAGGGATAGAATTTAGTGATTCATCAGCTGCAAATCACATCCAATGCTCAATATACCATGTGCCCTCCTTAATGCCCATCAGCCAGTTACCCCATCTGCCCACACAACATCCCCTCCAGCAACCCTCAATTTGTTTCCTAAAGATCCTCCTTCATTTCTTACTTACAGTTCTTATTTTAATAAAAACTTCTGTGAGGAAGCAACATTAAAGTTTAATTTAGATAGTTAAACTGGTATTATTTAACTGTAACTGAAATGAAAACTCATTTCATATGTAGCACAAAACAGTGTCATAAGCAGATGCTCTTCCCACTTAGCTAGATGCTCCCAAACATCCCAGTGTTAAAACTCTGAATTCACATATTGTAAGGAATATAGTCAGGAAGCAGACTCCCCCTGATGAGCCACTTTTCATTAAAAGACAACAGAAAAACTTTAGTTTTTAAACTAGTGCCTTAAAATATAAATACGGTATATTCAATACTGGTCATTTCAGCATATGATGTTCTAAAGAGTAAAATTCTTTATTTCATACTTGAAATGTTGTGTCCTCGAAAAAGAAGACAGTATTTGGTTATAGTGAGAGAAAGCCTGTAATTGTGTAGTCTAGACCATGGGGTGGCAAACTACAGTCCAGAGGCAAATCCAGGCCACCACCAGTTTTCATGGGCTAAGAATGGTTTTTACAATTTTTAACAACTGAAAATAAGAAGAATGCGTGATATGTAAAAATCTTGAAATTCAAATTCCAGTTTTTTAACTGAACACAGTTCAAATGAACACCCATTCATTTATATTTTCCCTATGGCTGCTTTTGGGCTGCAATGGCAGAGCTAAGGGGCTCTGACAGAGACTGTATGTACGGTCTGTAAAGCTGAAAATATTTACTATCTGGATGTGTACAGTGAGGAAGAGTTTGCCAATCTATGATCTGAATCATAAGTTTGTTTAAAGAAAGAGCTTGAGCCATTCCACTGGCTAAACTTAAAATACAAGCATCTAAAATGGCTTTGAAAACTCACCATTTTCTCACACATACATACCCCAATTGTTTAGAGAACAAAGGAAAGAATCACTTTTTTAAATACCTAGAAATTTAACTAAAGTATCATCTATGTTTTTGCCTCATACAGCAAGAAAAAAAATCCATCTTAACCTACCCCACATATCTAGAAATAATTTCTTGCTCTTCTCCCCTTCCTTCTTTAGGTTTATTCATTCCAAATGTGACCTTGGTGACTAACATAATCTGATGTCTAAAAAATTTTGTACTGGCCATCTAATATAAAATAAAAGCCTATGGGGAAAAAAATCAGAAGGCAAAATGCCATCTGTAAGTGATGAAAATAAAAATTTTAAATTAAAAAAAAGCCCATGGGAGAGAGAATTCAATTGCTAATTTATGGTAGCTATAGAAAAATTGACAACTGACTTTTTTTAAAGGAAAGAAAAATTGAAAAGTGACTTTTTTTAAAGGAAAAAAAATCAAAACATAAGACAAATCAAAGAAAAGACAAACCCCATAAATGCCTGGGTAAACCTAAGTAAGTAACCTAAGTGAACAGTATTGTACTCTGTAGCAAGGATGCTCTTAATGCTATGAATGCATGAATAAATACAAAGCAAGATTTGGTTTTGTTTAGCTATCCCTCAGAAAGGAAGGAATCACCTTCTATTTAAGACTTTTAAAAGTCTTACGTATTAGGCTCTCTCAATTACTGTATTTCAAACCACAAAGTAATGTTTTAGGAAGAAAATATAACCTGAAACGATGAAAATCAATACAACACTTGGCTCTTCACAGAAGTTCTCTGACACAATCACTTGCCAATACAGAAAATAAATGGCAGTAAGTCTCTAAAACCGATCTCCTTTAAAAAGCAATATAAAAAATGGGGAGTGGAGCAAAACTACAGGAGGAAACATGACCCTAAGCATTAAAGCACATGTGTCCCTTCCCTTGGGGCCAAAATTTCACAGACATGAACACACAAATTTTAAACATACTACATTTTTTTTTTCAAACTTGGAAGATTTTGCTCTGTAATAGGGTGACTCTACTCAAAGTGGCTCTAATGATGACAAAAAACACTGAAGTCAAACATGTGAGTTAAGAGCTTGATGATGTGAAGGGGCGCCTGGGTGGCTCAGTGGGTTAAAGCCTCTGCCTTCAGCTCAGGTCATGATCTCAGGGTCCTGGGATCGAGCCCCACATCGGGCTCTCTTCTCCGTGGGGAGCCTGCTTCCCCCACCCCCCCACCTCTGCCTGCCTCTCTGCCTACTTGTGATCTCTGTCAAATAGATAGATAAAATCTTTGGAAAAAAAAAGTTTGATGATGAAGATGTTCTAGGGGTGTCTGGGTGGCTCAACTGGTTAAGCATCTACCTTCGGCTCAGGTCATGATCTCAGGGTCTTGGGACCTAGCCCTGTGTCAGGCTCTCTGCTAAGCGAGGAGCCTGTTTCTCCCTCTCACTCTGTCCTGTCCCACTGCTTGTACTCTCTCACTCTATTAAATAAATAAAACCTTGAAAAAAAAAATGTTCTAAAATTGACTGTGGTAGGTAGGACTCCTGGCTAGCTCAGTCAGTAGAGCACACAACTCTTATCTCTGGGTTATGAGTTCAAGCCCCACCTTGGATGTAGAGTTTCCATACATACATATATACTTACATAACACTGATTGTGGTAATGGTTGCACAACTCTGTGGACATAAAAAAGCCACTAAACTGTCTATCTAAAATGGATAAATCATATGGTGTGTGAATTATACTCAATAAAACTGTTTTATGAAGGTTAAGAGACTGAATAAAATCATTTCATAAAACTTGAAAATTACATAAAGTAATATATCTATATTTCAAACATGCATAGGATTAATTGAATATAAACAAACATTAAATGATTTCATTTGACTATTTCATCTACATCCCAAGAACTTTATAAAAATCAAATTCTGGGGATCTTTGTGTGGGACAAAGAACATCCTCTTATATTCGAACTGCCTCATATATTTGGCAGGTCACACAGAGACTAAATTTATTTAAAACCTATTTTTTTAAAAAAAGAAAGTCATGTAAACTATTTCAGAGTAATTCAACTAAAACATGGTTAAAATCAAAAGTATTAGGGCTTAAGTTTCCTTTCCTAAAGAATTCGATTATATGAAACTGCTCAATCTTAAAACAATGATGATAAATGTTACTTTCTCTAGTCATGCTATGTTATTTTTTCACTGTTAAAATTTTGTATTTTTTACTAAGTCAAAACTGTATTTACAAAATAATCAGGAAATCAGTACCACAGGGCACATGATGACTTCAATTTTTCCCAGAATCAAAGCAAAGGTGAATAAAGGGCTAAAATTATTAATCTCAATATAGACACATGGTAAAAAAAGAGGATGGAGACAAGTATTTGAGTGTCACAGCAGCTCTACAACAACTCACTCTGTGACCTAGAGAGGACAATCTACACTAGATTATTCAGTCAAACTACCTCCTGCAATTACCATGAGAATCAAATGATAGGAGCTAGTAAAAGACTTTGGAGACATTAAAATACAATAAATGAATGTATTTTTTTCTTCAACTGGGCAAAAGTTAAGTCTTTGGGACTCAGTGGAAAAAACTAGGCCAAATGTCAACTGAGATCAGAGAGAATGCAGAAATCCCAACAGCAGCAAGGTAACATGGAGTCTTCCATCACCAGGGTCTATAAGCTAAAGATAACAGGGTGGTTTCCTGTAGATGCAATTAGGCGTACAGACATCATTTGCTTAGTATTCACCTAAAACCAATGTTTGTAAAATTTTTAATTAGTTGTTAGTTTTTTTAAATCATAAAAGTTCTCTTAAAAACTGCAATTCTCTGTTTTCTCTTTAAAAATTATAAGATCTATGGATACCGGGCCTACAAGACAATTTCCCTGTAGCTGCTGCTTTTAGGAATGAGATTTTCAATATGAAATGGTTCTTTCTTGGCCCCTCTCATTGATGAGCAGTATCTGATCCATGTAGGCATTTGAGTGTTTGACCACTGCACGCTGAAGATTTTGTCAGAAATGGGTCCTTTTTTCTTTAATGTTCAACTGGCCACCACATTACACATCATTAGTTCCTGACGTAGTAGCGTTCAATGATTCATTAGATGTGTATAATACCCAGTGCTCATCACAGCACAGTCCCGAGTTAGAAAACGCTTGCTTCTCTAATTTTCTGGAAACACTCGGCTCTAGAGCTGAAGGAGGCAATACATTCATCAATGTGCTAGAGAGCCTTTCTTTGGGTTAGGCTAGTTGAGAAAAGAGATTCGGTACAAGTTGCAGACTGCCATTGTCTACACCCAAACACACACAAAAACTAACTGCCAGTGATAAGGCTTCTATAAGTGAGTTCAAGCCCCACCTTGAATGAAATGAAATACTCCACATAGTTCTCAGAAACGTCTACAGTGACATAAACGTTAGTGTCTATCACTCCCATTTAATCATTAAACTTGCAAGGCCACGTATGTCCCTAAATGATGGGTTTCAAAAAACAACATTCAGGAACTCAAGGGAGTCTCCCTTAGTGACTTGCCACTAATCTAATTTCAGAAGGAATTAATAGGCTCCCCAATTTTTTAAACACTGCAATCACCTGAAATCTTTGAAAAATGCAGATATTTAGCTCCTAGCTCCATACGTTACGATTTAATTAGTATGGGATTGGGATCAGGACACTGAGATTTTTAAAAGTTCACCCCACGACTCTAATGCCAGCAAGGCTGGAAAGCACTGAAAACACTACAGAAAGTATTCTGGTTCTATAATGTCCAACAAAATCATAGAAATGTCCCCTTAGAAGAAAGTACAAATAGTTCTCAAAGCTGGTAGACCAAATGATCAACAAGTGAAACTGAGGAAAAGAGGGTTCCTGAGGTTTACTATACCTGGCATGTAATAAAACAAGAGATACATTTCAATTCATTTTCATGGTTCAAATGGTTATTGTGCAATAAAGTGACCCAAAACCAACTTCAACTGATACTAGAATAAAAAAAAAGCTTTCAAATTTTTCACTGAATTGTCAGAACCCAGAAAAATACAGGCAACAGTATCATTATACTACAAATATTTATGTTAAGCAATATTCTATTTATAATATCACCAGACAGGGGCACCATCAAAAAGATTCCTTTATTAAATAAAAATGTATCAGGTATTTACGTATCATTCAACAAGATTTACCAAGCAAGCATCCACTAAGTGACAGAGATGGGCACTAAGGATAGAGCACTGAACAAATGAAGAAAACAAAACAAAAAATCGATACCTTCACAGAGGCTATATAGATCTAGGGTGCGAGATGAGAAAAACAAGTAAACTACAAATAAGAGGCAGGGAATGGGGGATGCCAGGGGTCAGCTGGGCTTTGCGATTTTAAATAAAGAAGTCTAGGAGAGCCTGGGTAGCTCAGTGGGTTAAGCCTCTGCCTTCTGCTCAAGTCATGATCCCGGGTCCTGGGATGGAGCCCCACATTGGGCTCTCTGCTCAGCAGAAGCCTGCTTTCCCGGTCTCTCTGCCTACCTCTCTGCCTACTTGTCATCTCTATCTGTCAAATAAAATCTTAAAAAAAAAAAAAAGAAAGAAAGAAAAGAAGTCTAGAAAGGAAACATCAGAGAAGAGACTTGCAAGTGGTATTAGAAGACATATATAATGAATATGTGCCGAAGGCCATAAAGTACATTCACAAAGGTAATAATGCTGAGAGATCAAAAGTGACCAATCTGAAGAGCGCCGTACCTCCATGTGGAATCTTGGGGTTCTCGGGGAGTCTTCCGGGATCAGTAAATGAGGCCCTCACTAAAGCAACCAGACAAAATATGGCAATGCCATAGAATACTTGGAAATAAATGAGAAAGTTAAGCAAATAAAATTAGTCATTCATTCTTTAAAACATTTATCAAGAAGCATATTCAAAGTTTAAATGCATGTTTTAATTAATGCCATTAGAATAATTTTCAAAACTAAAATGGAAATATTAAATGATTAAATAAAATATTTAAACATTCATTTCATTAATCAAATAATACTGCCAACAGGACTATCTCATACATATTAACTTTAAATATTATTTTGCATAATAACTGGTAAACTTGTTATAAATCTGATTTTTTATTAACAGAGATTCCTTGTCAATAATGGCATAAATGAATGGGCTCCCTTTTAATTACTACATATACAAATATATATTTGACAGAATCAAAGCAGCAATTTAAAACCCATCCTACAATTAAACTTTTTCATTACCTCTAACTGGCTATCTTCAAAATTATTTTGAGTTAGAGACACTCAATTGCTCCTTTTCACAGAGCCTACGATATTAATATAATGTGAAAATAAAGATTCCAGAAATTTTGAGTTTTTAAAAGAATAACTAGAAAAATAACAGTAAGGAAAAATAGATTCATTCATTATAATTCTACCTTTTAAATGAATAAAAAAATGGGTATTTGGCAGGGGAGGGGGAAGACTCCACACCAGCAGTAGGAAATTCAGTTTGAGTACTAACTCCAGAACTGACTGCATGGTACTTACTGGACAGTTTTATCACTTGCATAACAGAGATTATACTTCCCATAGCACTTATGAGGCCAAAAGGACATAATGTACGAGGAAACTGCCAATGCCATGTACATGTAAAATATATAATTTCAATCTTATTCTTTTAATCATAAGCAAACCATCACCAAATGAAACTACAGGAGAAAATAATTATCCAGAAGTTCAAAGTGTTATCATAATCAACATCATAATCAACAATTTTTGTAACATGAAATTCCCATTTCTCAATAATGTATATCATCTACATTCTTAAAATTCCTTCCACATTTGAAATAAGTAATAATAATAGAAACATTAAAAATACACACAGACACACACAAAATAGCACTATTGTGCCAGTTTCAATTTAAACAAGACGACCTTTATATATTTCGCAGTTAGATATGGAGATAACACATTTATCCAACCCTGCAAAATCTATAAAAGCCAGTCTTCTTTAAAATTTCCATCATTTGGTAACTTAATATCACTAATAATATTAAAAGGTTATCATAGTGATACTATACTCTAAAAATATTCACAATGAGAAACTAATTATATAAAGAAATAAAGATCAGAAACTTACTTATTATTAATATGCCTGGAATATGTCCTTCTTCATAGTGAGGAAAGAGGACAATTTTGGGAATTAAAACAATATTGTATAACCAGACAAAGACAATCAAACCCATGCAGCACCAACCATGCGGGTCAACAACAAAGTGAATCCGGAGACCCATTTTGCAGTCCTACAACTGCGTGCCAACCCACAAGGAAAGATGATCCTAAGGAGAGGGAACAAAGAAAAAAGTTACTTATATAGAAAAAAATCATTTGACTAAAACAAAACTACATTACTGGCAACTATAAAATGACACTAAGTTTTGTTTGTATATTTTTGACAAAATGAAACACACTGGAAAACAAAGAGAAGTTTCAGGGTATTCAAATTTCATCAAAAGCTTCAAATAATTTAATTCCAACTTTTACTATTAACTATTACCATACAGGATAAATTGGCAATAGCTTCTGGAGCTAAACACAAGACTGTCCTCAACCCAGCAATTCCATGTGTCAACCCAAGAGAAGTGAGATACATATCAAAAGTTAGATCATTAGATCTATCTAATGATTATTAGATAAGATTAGATCTAATGATCATTAATCCTAATCATTAGACTGACTGATGGTCATCCAAAATAGTGGTCCTCCTGTCGTGAGAGGGGTATTTATTAACTGCAAAAGGACATAAGGGAAACTTTGAGGGGCTAGAATCGTTCTATATCTTGACCTGGGTGGTGCTTCACGGGTATACACATATGTAAAAATTCACTGTGCTGTACACTGAAGATTTGTGCGATTTATTTTAAACCACAAAACAATGCCTAATCATTTTGAAAAATCATTATAAAAAGCAGAAAGTAATCAGAAATTGCCAAAAATATTCAAATTCACAAAATGAAGTCCAACTAATCTTACTATTACCAATTCAAGAAGAAATGGGCTTTTTTCATATGAGTGTTAACAAAATGCTCATCAACCTCCCAGTGAGACACTTAAAGTTGATAGTTCTATGTTTATGGTATCAAAAAAAGTTATTTAAAATATGTCTACCTTAGTAGATATAACTTATAAGGCTTGAACAGGAAATTACTCTATAAGGTCAAGGGAGCACCTTTTACATAAAATACAATGGAATAATACAATAATAAACTAGGACAGTGTTTCTCAAACCTGTAAGCAAACCAGAATCAACTGAGGAGCTTTTTAAAAATACTTATTCCCAGGCCCCGTTCCAGATCTACTGAATCATAACTGTTTATGGAATAAAAGCTAAAAACCAATAAAATGTCTTAAAATGTTCCCCAGATGTCTCTGATAGAGCAGACTGGTGTCTAGAAGCTACTGATCCAAAAGCTTCCCTCAGACTTCAATGCTAGGGTAAGGAGTTGAACTCAGTTCAACAAATCTATTCACGGAGCCACCACAACATATCAGCTACTATAGATACAATGATGAGTGAGATGTGGTCTTTGCCCAAAGTAACTAACAATCTACTGGGGAAAAGAGTCATAAAAATGGGTTTAATACAACACATGGCATTTCAGAGATGTGGACAAGATGTCACTAGAGACCTGGAGAATGGGGACTAGTTAAGTTAGGGCAAGACTTCCTGCAGGTGGTGAAATCTGAGTTCAGTTTTAAAAGATGGGTAAAAGTTATCCAAGCAAAGAAAAGTGGCAACAATATGGCGAACAGAAGGAAGAACAGGAGGTATACAAGAGTAAATGTTGTAGGAGGTATTACAAATTGCCTTCCTATGTCATAAAGCTCACAGTGGAGAGTGAGGGGTGAGAAATAAGGGGCTACGTACGTCACGAAGGACACAAAGATGCCATGTTAGAATGCTAAGACTTCATTCATAGGCACTGGAAAGTTTCTGATACAGGAAGTTAACATGAGATTTATAACTTTAAATGAAGTATTGAAGCTCTAGTGTCAAGGATAAAATTAAAGATCAGTTAGGCTAAGGAAAGACAAAAGCCGAAAGCAGGTTTGGAGAAGAGATCAACTGAGGAAACAGTTACAATCAAACCAGTATGTTTTACTAACTGACTGGATATTAGGGGTAACAGAGGAAAGACTCAAGAACGACTTCCAGATTGTCATCTTCTATCCCCTCACTATCATCAGTTGGAGAGCCTCAGGGTCCTGCCCCTTAGAGGCCATGCCAATGTTCTTTAAAGCTACAAAGCTACAGGAACAAAGAGAAAAAGAAAGATTTAGGATTAGCTAATTTTAAAGTAATACCCTGGGGTGCCAGGGTGGCTTAGTGGGTTAAAACCTCTGCCTTCAGCTCAGGTCATGATCCCAGGATCCTGGGATGGAGTCCTGAAAGGGGCTGTCTGCTCAGTAGGGAGCCTGCTTCCCCTCCTTCTCTCTCTGCCTGCCTCTCTGCCTACTTGTGATCTCTGTCTGTAAGATAAATAAATAAAATCTTTAAAAAATAAAATAAAATAAAGTAATACCCTGATCCTATCATCTTTAAAACATGCAAATATAGGAACAGCAGGAAAAAAAAACCCTCAAATGCAACACTATTCAACTGTTTAAATCAGATATGGTCTAAATTAGTCCTTATGAACAAATTTCTTTTTATTTTTTTTTTAATTTTTAAAGATTTTATTTATTTATTTTACAGAGAGAGATCACAAGTAGGCAGAGAGGCAGGCAGAGAGAGAGAGGAGGAAGCAGGCTCCCCACTGAGCAGAGAGCCCAATGCGGGGCTCGATCCCAGGACCTTAGAATCATGACCTGAGCCGAAGGCAGAGGCTTTAACCCACTGAGCCACCCAGGCACCCCATGAACAAATTTTAAAATAGGAATAGCACATAGGCCTTTAAAAAAAGTAAAAGTTGACCTTCATTACCTTTTAATTAGAAAATTAAAGGAACTATCAGTTATCCTTAGAGTGAGGAAAGTCACAGAGAATAAATTACACTGTTTAATTTACTGGGTATCTTGGTTTTAAAAAACTAAAGAAGCTCAAATACGAATGATAAGCCGTCTGCATAGCTAAAATAAGAAACATTAAGAAGAATGTTTATTTTTACAGTCTTGCCAACCATCAAGTGCCAAAAGAAATGACAGAAGGCTCTGTCTCTCAACATGTTCAATATTATTAACTTCATGTACCTTCTTCCTTGTAATGTTTCAGTTCCAGTCAGGACTGAGAAACAGACCATGAGTTCCAAGCATCACAAAGAAGAAGAGAGAACTTCACTACTTATTTCTAAATTTAATAATATTACAAGCAGAAAAGCATAGAAGCCAGCAAAACAAGCAGCAGAATTCTCAAACACTCATTCATATTTTTGAACTCTATTTGCCTTCTCCTCTACCAGAGAATAACGAGTTTTTCTTAGAAGATTCCTGACAACGGAAAATAATAGATACTGAAAAGCAGAGTAAAGGGTTTCTGATTTTCCTGAGTGTGAGTGTATTCAGACAACAAGTTCTATGAGAACAAGCATCCCCAAGGAAAAGCAAGCAGAGAAAAGAAAAACAGAACAATGAATAAATAAGATGTTGAATTGTTTTTTAAATACCTGATGAGTGAAAATTAGTGTCACATAAGCTTTACAGCTAGACTGTAGAGAAGCAAACAGTAGTCTTCCAAGAGCTCCAAATCAGATTACAACCAGAAACACGTACCTGGTAGAACTGTAGGATCACCTCCCTCAGTTAATATCTATCAGGCGTGGCTTATGGCTGAACAGAAACTATTACACATCCTGAGCCATGACCAGACCAAACACACAGCGCTGCTACCCGATCTTAAGAGTGGTATTTGTAAAATACTTTCCTTAGCTAGAGATCCTGACATGCTAATCTGTCTATTAAAAGGTGAGTTCATAACTCAAACTTTGATGTCACTAGTGGACATACTGGTACTTCCACATTTTTTAAGATTGCTATCTGGTAACTCTACCTGAGTGCTGTGACTAACTTCATTAATCATGTAAATTACTACAGCACCAACTTTCTTTAAAAGATATAATTCAACTCTAATAAACTAGACTACATAAATATTTACAATGCCCAAACTATTCTAGGAGGAAACGACCTTTCCTTTTTTGCCTTTTTAGGGCACTAAATTTTACTATGTATTTTCTTCAGGAAGAAGACTCTAATCACTATGAAAAGAAAGGGATGGAAAACTATTACAGGACAGAAAACTACAACATGAAAATGCAGGTTTTAGAAAATGATAAAAATTAGCCAAGATAATTTACAAGAAATCTAGCCAAATGTTCTCTCGAAACTTAAGAGTTTTATATGACTCTCCACCTCAGCCAATGGTCTTATAAATGTTTCATGAATATGAAAAAGAAAATTTCCCTCTCTCATTCCTCCTATCTGAAATGTCCCTATCATTTTGTTTACTCTACTTAAATTCAATTCATACTTCAAGGTCAACTTGAATCTCACTCTCCAGACAAAATTTTTCCTGCCACCTCAGCTCACAGTGATTTTCCTCTTCTAAATTCCACAACACGAGGCAAAAACTGGTACAAGAATATAGCAAGAGGTTTTGTAATCTCAAAATGAGGAAGAACTTCGTAAGAGACCACATAAAGATTAAAATTTCTGAAGCCTACAATGTACCAAAAACAAAGTCAAAAGACAAAGTATCCCTTTAAAAAAAAAAGAAAGACAACATAAATACACAGAGAAGCAATTCACAAAAGAAAACAAAATTTATGGCTAATCATTACTGATTAGGAAAATGTGAAATAATTAGGTATGCTTTTTTATCCTTTGTATGCACAAAATTTTGGGAAGACAGATGATTATTCAATGACAAGAGAGCACAGAGAAAAGGACATTCTCATCCATTACTGCTATGAATGTAAACTGATACAATCATCTTTAGAGGGCAATGCAGCAGTATCTATTAAAAAGTCAAGCTCTTTGACCCACAGTTGTATCTCTAGTAAGTGCTACCAAAGTACTCATTAGAGTGAGGAGGTACAGATACATTCAAGGTGTTCCACACCCTGCTTATTATAATCATAAAAGTTGGGCACAACTTCAATGTTCATGAAGAGGGAGGGGACTGATCAAATAAATTATAAGACATCCAAGGTGTAGTGTTATTTCCAAGCTACTGCAATTTAAAAAAATGAAAGAAAATAAGAAAAGAAAAAAGGAGATAGATTTAGATCTGCATACGACTACCCACACGTAATGCTGAATGAAAGAAAGGGGGTTATGAGAGAAAAGCTTAACAGTGGCTTCCTGGAGTAGAGGAGGATAATGAGAGACTAGGAAAAGGTATAAAGGAACACTCTGGTTCCCTCATAAAGATCTCTATCTTGGTATGAATTTGAGATACACAGGTTGTGAATTTGTCAAAAGTCAGCAAATTTACACTTAAGAACGGTGCATTTCATGGTATGTAAATTTACCTTTAAAAAACCCTATAAACCAACATTGAACTCTAGCTAATGATATGTAGGCTGAAGTATCAGGGAGGGAGCGGAAGGAGGAAATGTACTGATGTCTGCAATTTATTATGAAATGGATTTAAAAAAAAATGTGGATTGATGGATGGACAGAGAGATGGTTGAGCACGTGATGAAGTTTAATAAAATATTAGTGGAAGAACTAGGAGGTAGGTATTCGGGTGTTATACCATAAAATTTTTTCAACTCTTCTGTTTAAAATTTGTATTGGAAGGGAAAGCAAATTACAGAAAAGTTTGTATAACATGATTCTTTTTGTTGTTGTTGTTAAAAAACATGTATTAGTAATTTCTATATATGGATAGGGAAAAAGTATAGAAGAAAACATGTCCATCAAACTGTTAACACTAATGGTTATCACTGGGCTATCTAAAGGACAGAGCAGTGAAAAGAAAGCTTTCACATTTCATTTATGGCTTATGTGTTCTTCTAAGTTTATTAATAAACATATGCACTTCTAAATTCTTTTCAACCAACTGAAAAATAAAGATTGCCTAGGGGTTCTGATGAGACACTACAACCTTGCACATACGATGCTTAATTTAAGCTCTTTATCATTATATTTATTACCTTAATATTAAGTGTTTTTAAAATTAATATTTTTTAAAATGCAGTGTAGAAGCATCAGCTATAAAGCCATTTCAGATTTGTGTTTCTGAAATTTGTATTACTTACAGTTCACTTTTCTCATGGAAAAAGAAATTTCTTATTTAAGAAAATGCCTAGTTAAAATTTAATATGAAAATTTTTAAATAAACATAACGTAACTACAATTATTTTTTTGCAAGTGAATAGTCATTTAATGCATCTAAAAATAAGACTTTAAGGATACTATGCCACATAATACAGAAACATATTCCCATGTAAAATTAAATGTAGACTTACCAACTTGCAAATTCACCAAGATGTGTTGTAATTTTTCTGGTGCTTGCATTTAGAGGTTTTATCTTGATTCATTCCTTTTTTAATTACATCCCAACAAATGAATCTCTCCTCAATAACTGTTCTCCATGAGAATCTATTAATGGTTTAACAAATAATGATCTCTTACAAAGATAAAAATTTCAAGTCGCTAAATATTTTGTGAAAATGTCAATTACAGAAGTTTTAAATTCAAAAATAAGATGACTCAACTCCACCTGATTGTGTGTTTCCATATCCTACCCCATCCCCCCAAAATCTGCATTTGATTATACCATTACACAGGAAAGTTCTCTCTTTTGAAACCACCCAGTTCCCATAAAATCAAATTAGTATTGTGTGTCCAACATTTGGGCTTCATCAAACTTCCTGACCACAAATCACAAAATGACAGCAGATTCTGAGATCACTGATGAGACAAAATGCACTTTAATGTCTATCAAGATGTGAGGCTGAAACTATCCAATCACAATTGATAAACATAAAGAGTTTAAAATAGAAGCAAGTTTAAAATGTTTTAAGGGAAAAAAGCTATCCTCCTGTAATGAACCATTAAGAGAATCAACCATAAAAGTTAGTTTCTACAGTTCAAGCTTAAACAATAATTCTGTAAAGAGTTCTAGATAACATACACACACAGATTCAGTATTTCATCAATTCAATTAGCATCTATTGGCTATATACTATGCTTTTGCACAGGATACAGATAAAAAAGAGATGGGCCCTAATCCTCAGTGAAGACAGACTAGGTATCAGACCAGATCAATGCCTTGTAAGACAAGGTGAGCTAGAGGGCAAGAAGGCAGGAATGTAACTCATAAAGGAAGGGTACTGGCTCATGGAACTTTTTTCAGTTATGGGAATATTTATGCACATACTAGGTAGTAGTAAAAAGGTATTTCTTATGGTGAGGTGCCATCAGGAAAAGGTTTCTGGAGAGAGTGAAAACTGTGAGTTAGCTAGTCAAAGAATGGAGACTCTTCTGAACAAGAGAGCAAAATAAGAAAAAGTATGGAAGCAGGCAGAGAAAACCTAAGTAAACCGAAATGACTAGAGTCATTGCATACAGAAGAGTGGGGTAAAACATTTTTAACCTTTTGAGGACACTCACCTCTAAGAAATATATTTCGTAATATTACCAGTATACACAGAAATATATGATACTCATATCATGTTTTATACTCATTTTATACTCATTAAATAAAACATATTGAAAAGGTTTAATAAAATATTTGCCCTTACTACATGGGATGTACTCTGATACTGTTACTCTATTTTATCCTAGTTCACTTCAATAAAGATATATAACGTTGGTCACAGCCCCTAAAGGGATTTCATGACCCACAAGAAAAGAATGACCTAAGAGCAAAAAATACTGTTAAACCATACTAATGAGTTTGGACTTTGCACCAAACACAGTGGGAAACCACCGCAGGATCTTAGGCGGAAGAATGCCATGATGAAGTTCACATTTTGGAAGAACAGCAACACTAGGATGGACTTGGGTGGATGGATAAGGCTCCAAAACTGACTACAGAAAATAAGCTCGGCTTACTGGTCACCCAGGTGAGAAAGGAGGGGGAGTGGGAAGACCAAAACAGGAGTGACTTATAAGGGGAGTGTGGAACAACTGGGGTAAAGAACCAAAACTTAGGACAGGAGACATGCTGGAAATGGGCAGATTAAGAATTTAATGAGTAAAATCAACAGGACTTAGTGATCAATTAAAAGCAAAAGGCAAGGGGCACCTGGGTGGCTCAGTTGGTTAAGCAACTGCCTTCAGTTCAGGTCATGATCCTGGAGTCCCAGGATTGAGTCCCGCAACGGGCTCCCAGCTCTATGGGGAGTCTGCTTCTCCCTCTGACCTTCTCCCTTCTCATATTCTCTCTCTTTCTCTCACTCTCTCTCTCAAATAAATAAAATCTTAAAAAAAAAAAAAAAAAAAAAGCAAAGGGCAGACTGTAGGTTTTTGGTGTAGGGACTACATGAAGGGTGGTACCATCCTCCAAGACAGGAAATGAAGGACAAGTTAGGAGTGTCTTAAGTATATTGCTTACCATAGCGAAAGGAAAGTATTACATTCTGAGGATGTGAGAAATATATCTAAATCATTAGCATTAAATTTCCATTCCCCTTATAGACTTTTTAAACTCTATTTTCTCCCAGCATCAATTTTTCTATGGCAATGATTATTAGATTGTCAAATGCAATTTGTTTCCACTCTTAGCTTTCTAAGCTAGTGTAGAGTGCTTTCCTTGCCTGCACCTTTGATTTTTTTTAGAGACAAAATATGGAATGACAAAGTAGAGGAGCTGCTACTCTAATAGCCAATGGATAAGCCGATCTTCTTCTAGAAAAATATCACAAGCAGAATTAAATATGGTACTACAAAATGTCTGAGACAGGGCCAACGTCAATAACGCTGCTATGGCTATGGCTCTAGGGTGGCTTCCTAATGTTTCAGCAAAACAGTACTCCCTGTCA